>CAJPDP010631796.1:0-10630 GCA_905336975.1 Bombina variegata variegata
CCAAGAGTTATATTCCCACTAGTAATTGAATGACGTTGTGGACTCTCCATATCCGGAAAGAAAGACATTTATCAGGTAAGCATAAATTTTGTTTTTGATTTGTTTTTTGTTTTTTATATGAGGATAAACAGATACACAAAACAGAAAATGATACAGGACATTTGATTATATCCACCAATAGCCATAACTGACAAGAAGGCAGTCCTATATATATGGTGTACATGTAAAGCAATATCAATTGTATAAACAAACAGCCCTCGTTTTCTTTTGTTTTTTTGTTGTTGTTGTTTTTTTTTACCTCCTACAGCAAATAAGGCCACTTTTGGACCTCCTTCACAAGAAGTTATTAGTTAACAGGAGGGTTATCTAAATAGAATGCAACTCTTGGACCTACCTAGTGAAGAACATTAGTAAAATATCTTGGTTGTGTTAATGTTTAATTACAGAAATATACTACATGAACAAGCAAGATGTGGAAATAAGCATAAGGTTTCAAAGGAAACTTGACAAAAGCAGAACACTTTTCTATAAGTCCTTACAGGTTTCTAAATAGCTCCTGTCACCAAGGTCTAAGTAGAGTGATTTTAGCTACAATGCTACAATGTTATTGTTATTAGGAAAACATAGTAATCCAAGCTAAAATACTGAGAAATATTACTAGGTGTAAAAGCATATGTGGCATTTGAACTTGAACTACATCTTGGAGAACAGTAAGTGCTCTTAGAGATAGTCTGGTTAAGTAATCTAAATTTAAGCAAAACATACTGAGAAGAATAATAGGTTAAATGCTATCATTATGGCATATACATGCATCTCAAATGGAGAATGTTCTCTATATGCCTCATACACTGTGGATAAGAGGCTATCAAAAATAATCTCCATAGCATAGTTTCCATAGTGTTACCTTTTTACATACTGTAGTATTTCCTTTCCCCTATATTTACTATAGATATTATAGTTAGGTATATATATTATTATATGCACAGTTGTTGAGGGTTGTTGAAACATCTATTTGTATGAAAGCTATCATCTATTTAAATTTAATATAATAGAATTGACTCGTTAATATACCCATACCATTGTGGTATATCATACAGAAATATGACTGAAAAGACCCTAGTTTACTAATTGCATAAGTGTTCTGAAAGTCTCTAAACTGTGAGAATAATTGGATAATATTGCCTTTATTAGGGCTCAACAAATGTCAAGAGTGAATGACAAATAAAAATGAATCCACAAAAGGGGATAAACGCATGGTTATAGTCAGCTCTGGAGTAGAAATACGCTACCATGTCTAAGCTTCACATGCTCTGTGATTGGTAACCTCTTACTGACTTTGGACCAGTAGCGTATAACAGCTTCAAAGCTGAACTTAAATATGTGATTTTATTACAAGTCCAGAGACTCATATTTTGCATAACTTTCAATTTACTGCTCTAACAGCTTTTAAAAGTACATAGTTAGATATAGTATATAAATAACAAGTGAAAAATCACAGAAAACAAAAGAACCAATGAGGAAAGGTCCATGGAAGCAGCAGGAGATATCAACCAA
This sequence comes from Bombina variegata variegata, assembly GCA_905336975.1. NCBI lineage: Eukaryota > Metazoa > Chordata > Amphibia > Anura > Bombinatoridae > Bombina > Bombina variegata. The sequence goes on from CAJPDP010631796.1 coordinate 1,555, forward strand.
TCAGCATGCTCATAACAACCATAAACAGTCCAGAGAGCACCAATACTTCCTCTTTCTTTTTGCTGCTCTGGAAAGATAAGTACCTAGCTTTTTCTTATGATAAAATGTTTCTGTTTTAGCAAATTTCCCTAATAAAATTTATTTGTGTGTTACTTATTATTATTACTGCAGTTTTTTTAATGCTGTTTAATACCCTATTTGAGGGAATTATTTTTTCCCTGTATCAACTTTTTATTTTTCTTAGCTATGTTGCTTTAGCCCTTAGGATCTTAGTCCTCCTCACTCGACCAGCAGCCATTTTGGCCCGCCCCCTTTCTTGTTTCCCGCCTTCCTCCATTTCAGTGAGAAAAATTTCTCTAGGGGTTTTATCCACCACTTGGTGGAGGCTTCCCTTCACTTTTGAGCCTGCCAACTTATCTTCCTCATTATTAGGCTCTGTTTTCCACATTATTTGCTTCAGTACGAATTTTGTAAGTAGTAATTTTTTTATTTTCAGCAGTTTATTTTCAAAGTAAAATTTTGGCCTCTGGGTGTCACTATTTCCCTTCTCTTTCAGACATTCATCGTTTTATAACTTTTATTGTTGCTGCTTGGATTATTAGTTTATTATAATTATTAATCATTTTGTTTGTTTTTTATAATTTTGTCAAAATGTTCCCTTTTATCCCCTGTGGCTCTTATGTCTCATGAAGAAATTAAGTCCTCAAATCCTGACCCTTCCCTGCAAAACATTATGGTCTCAATGCAGACTTTTATGAAAAAAATGGATAATAAATTAATAATTTTATTGCAAATTTCAAGGCTGATACTCCTCAGGTACATAAAAAAACATAAATATAAAACTAAGCATCTCTCCCTAGAATCTCATTCACATAAAGATGCTCACAGTCTGCTTTCGTCAGACAAACCTCATAGCTTATTACCACTAAGCACCTAAACTGTTAGCCAGCAGTCATCCGACCCCACAACTTCTGAGTGTGTTGAGAGTCACACTTCAGAGGGAAATTTACCTGATAATAATCCTAAAAGATCTTGTCTTAAAAGACAAGCTTCTGAATTTGTTCAAACTCTCTCGGATAATAATAGATTTTGCTCATCTGATGAAGAATTTTCAGATGAACCAGGAGGTGACATTTTTTTATCCTCTGATAATGATTCAGATTATTCTGACTTTAATAATTTTCTTAAATTTAAAAGATGCAAAAAAATCTGCCTTCAATTGTGATTTAGATCTTGTTTTTCTTGACTCCCTGGGAAAACCTAGGTTTAAAACTGAGGAAGTAAAACACCCCAGATCCTCCGAATGTTACTCCTCTTCAGAGGTAGCTGAGTACATTGATTTTTTTCTAAGACATCCTTTAGATCAAGAAGTTTGTAGTAAATTACTACCTGCATGTTTTTGCCCTTCCCTTCCAGGCAAATCTTCCATCACTACTGAAATTGACCCTCAAATTTTAAAATTTTAAGGTTTCCCTAGTTCTAGCATTAAAAGAGGATCTGATAGGGGCGGAGCCAGCGCTCAATCGAGATGGCTGCACCAGAGTGAGCTCCGTGCTTAAAAGAAGGCCAAGCTGCTTATAACCAGACGAATCTTGTCTAAAATATGTTAAAAAGACAGTTATAGAAGAACCTCACTACATCTGGCCATTTAATAAGACACCTGGACTGACGGCGGAGGTTTAAAGGCAACTGACGGAAATTCCAATGCACGCCAGCTGCTAAACCCCAGAGGCCCTGCCTGTATCGGGTGATATTGCCTTGCGTATCGGCAAAAGAGATTGCCCCGGACAGCTTGATTGACCCGCAACTAGCAAGTACATCTTGGGGCAGGTAGCCATAACGATCCAGCAGCTATGTGCGGTAAGATCTATATGATGGAGTTGTCAAGTTGCAGGGGCCCATGTTAAACGCCAGTGCCATAGCCATAAATAAAGACACCTTTACCCAAACCATGTTAGAATGTATGGACATATGTGTATCTGCAATTTCTGAGGCCAAGATTTAATCGGCAGAGCAGTTTCCTTAAAAGAGGGATATGGACATTGCGGCCTGTTGTGAAAAAATTAAAAGTGCGTCACAGCTTGTAAACAATACCTGTTAAGGTGCAGGCCTAATCTTCTACCTTCATGCGACTCTATTTCCCTCACCACTACATGAAAGGTGCTGCAGAGTTTAATTGACAACATAACATGCGTGTGAAAATTTGTTAAATACGGCTGATATCGCAGGACATTTTACAACTCTGGCCTGAAAATAATCTTTCCCGGAACGTTTGCACTTGGACCTGCAATTCTTTTATTCTAGCTTGACATAGAGTACAGTGATATTTATTCTTTTATTCTGCTGAATCCAATTTGACTGCCTTTGAATGTGTTATCTGAGACACGGTACCTAATTATAGTATTTTACCTAATGGTGCGATAAGGCCTATTTATCTCTCATACAGCCTCTATATGGGATACAGACCTCTCTGGAAACAGGTGGAGATCTGTGGATAACGGAGCCTAAAGAAAAAGAGATATTTTCCTACACTAGGGGTTTCAGCTGATATGTCTCCTAAAAAAGGTACCAAAGGAGATAAACCTGGTAAGAAAAAGGCAAGTGGGCTACCTTCAGTGAATACGTTTTTTAAAAGCCTTGACCCTCAGCAAACCACAAGCAATTTAGATATGGAGCCTGGAGTGAGGGGCGATTCTACATCTTCAGAGTCTGACTCTGAAAATAATGTGCAACCTGTCACTATACCTAAAGCTTTACTGGATTCACTGCCATCCAAAAAAGATTTTACATCACTAGTACAACAAGTAAAACAATGTATACGCGAAGAAATAGCGGACATAAAAAAAGATCTAGCGGAGATAGGTCAAAGGGTAGATAAACTGGAAGGTGACTCAAGTCAGCATGATAAGATGATACATACCTTCACAGATAGAATATCACAGCAAGATTCAACAATTCTGCAATTAGAAAACAAAGTGGATGACCTGGAGAACAGGAGCCGACAACAAAATATAAGGATCAGAGGTGTCCCAGAAGAAGTTTCGACACAAGACCTGAAAGCTTATGTTCAAGGACTCTTTGCCTTTGTGACAGAGGAGGGAGATGACTCTACCTTTGCCCTCGACAGAATACATAGAGCCTTACAATCCAAACCTTCGGAAGGTCAACCCCCGAGGGATGTAATTGTTAAAATCACCAGCTATCCCATCAAGGAGATGATTATGAAAAAAGCGAGACAAAAGCATCCAATAAAATATAAAGAAACCAGTTTTCAATTGTTTGAGGACTTATCTTCTAGGACTTTACAGAAAAGGAGAGATCTGTGGCCACTTACCTCTAGGCTCCGTCAAAAAAATATACCATACATGTGGGGTCATCCATTTAACCTACAAATTCAGTAGAAAGGAAGAAGAATTTTTTGCCAGTCACCAGAGGACATTTCTTCAGTATGTAAAGAACTGAAACTAGACCTCCTTGGAATTAATGAGGTCTCAGGAGTGCCCTCGGATAGACATGCCAGCAAAGAGACCCCACTTCCACAGAGAACGGAGTGGCAGAAGACTCCTTTTTGAAGAAATGATAAATTCATCTCCAGACAGAATAACACTGTTACCACAAGACAGGAGACTACTTGAAACTGTGCTTAAATGCAATGTGTCTTTGCTGTTGTTGTTCTGGATAGTCCATGCTTCATTCTGTTGCAGTGTGAATATTACCATAGTGTAATAAGTTAAGTTACTTAGCAGAAGTTATGTGGTTTAACATAAGAATAGGTACTTTAATTTAATTTAGCCACGGACCCACAGATTTAGAAAATGTTTATTTGACACCTATATATGACAAGCTGAAGAATTACATGGTCCAAATTGTAGGATTATAGGGAGTTAAATATATTTGACTCTATTGGACACGTTCTGTGGGTGTTTGTTTGAGTATGTTTGACTGAATATTAAGGAACAAGAGTTGACTAACTCAAATTTTGAATGCAACATATTGCTTTATTTTGTAGTGTTATTTTTGATACAAATATTATGTTTATTCGAGCTTGGCCCAATTTGGCTAATTCCCCCTCCTTTTTTTTGTTTCCTGAACTTTATTGTTGCTAAGCTATTGATTCAGGAATATTATGGTTCTATTTCAATGGCTTGTTGAAGTTAACCTTTTTTCTTTATTGTTTTTACTAAGCCCAGGGTACGTACATGATGCTTTTGAAATCAGAATGTCTCAGGTGGTGAAGAATATAGCATTGCTCAATGTATATCGATGAACACACAAGGTAATGATCAATATATACATATAATTACTCAAAATGTTAAAGGATATAATATTCCACATAAAAGAACAATAGCTTTGCAAGATTTGCATAAGAGAGGAGGTAAGATCCTTTTACTACAACCCACTTCAAATCAAATAGTATTCCAAGATATTTCTCTACTCAATATACCCAACATTTCCACAGTGTCAATTAGCATAAAAAGGTTAATGGGGTTAGTATCCTTATTCATAGAACTATTCCTTTCAAGATACTACAAACTGATATAGATAAGGAGGGTAGGTTTTTATGCATAGTGGGTCTATTATATGGCAAACCAGTTACTCTGGTTAATCTATATGCACCGAACCAACACCAAGATAAATTTCTCAAACAAGTAACCCAGAAAATTTTAAACATATCAAAGGGACCTCTGATAGTTGGAGGTGATTTAAATGTTCCGCTTGACCCATTATTAGATAGCTCAAACCCCACTACCTGTATCCCACATAAAGTTTCCAGGTCAATATGCAATCCATCAGGACACTCACTCTACATGATACCTGGCGCTATATACATCCTTGTAAAAGGGATTACACCTTTTTCTCATTTCCACACAAGAGTTATTCCCGTTTAGATTACATTTTAACAGACCACTTGGCATTATCATATATTAAACATTGTGACATAAAACATACCACATGGTCAGATCACTCTTTAGTAGAATGCTCTCTACATTGGCCCTCTGCACCAATTCGCCCCTTCTGTTGGAGGCTGGATGACTCTCTACTTCTAGACCCCCAAACCGTTGAAAACCTTACTAAGCAGATGGACACCTATTTTTCTATTAACTCCACCCCAGAAACTAAGTTATACATAATATGGGAAGCGCACAAGGCGTACATAAGAGGGGAACTTATTAAAATTAAAGCAACCAAACAAAGAGTTAATAGGAGGAAATATTTGACTTTAGCAGGAGAAATTACTGAATTGGACTACCTAGCAAAACTTAACCCCAAAGATGACATAATCACACAAGCTCTTAATGAGAAAAGGAATCTATTAAATGAGCATTTACATTTCGAATCCCAGAGGAAAGCTTTTTTTCTACAACAGAAATTCTACGGGGAAAGCAATAAGACGGGTAAATATTTAGCCAGAGCCCTTAAAAGACAGCAACATAAATCCTATATACATTCACTTCTGACAAACTCAGGTTCTAAGGTGGAGGATACATTAAAGATTGCTAGGATTTTTCAGGAATATTATCACAGGCTTTACAATATAAATACTAATAGGCCCTTAGATGCCCACAGAGAGAAATGCATCCAATATCTGGAGGATAATGTTCTTCCAAAATTATCTGCAGAGGAGATTCAGGCACTAGAATTACCTATAAGTATAGAAGAGATTCTTACAGCAGTCTCGGATCTGAAACCAAACAAGGCCCCAGGGCCTGATGGTTTGTCTGATATGTACTACAAAACTTTTAAAGCCCAACTATGCTCACATCTAGCAAAGTTATTTAATTCCATACCAGACAGTGGAGGGTTCCCAGACACTATGCTACAAGCCCACATAACGGTTATCCCTAAACCGGGGAAACCATCTACGACACCGGCCAACTTTCGGCCTATTTCTCTGCTAAACGCAGACATTAAATTGTATGCAAAAATACTAGCTAATAGGATGAATGCCCTACTCCCTACATTGATCGACGCTGATCAAGTAGGATTTGTAAAGGGGAGAGAGGCTAGAGATAATGTGGGTAAGGTTATTACTCTATAAGATCAGATTCAAATTTCTAAAAGCCCGGCTGTCTTTCTCTCGACGGATGCGGAAAAGGCATTCGACAGACTAGACTGGACCTTCTTACATTCCACATTAATTAAATTCGGATTTCCCTCTAAATTTATCTCCCGAATTTTGGCTCTATATGCCAACCCATTTGCACAAGTTAAGGTCAATGGTCTGCTGTCGGATGCCTTTGAGATACGCAATGGGACCAGACAGGGCTGCCCTTTGTCCCCATTATTGTTTGTATTATCCTTAGAACCATTGGCAGCCAAGATCCGTAATAATCCTAATATGAGAGGCATAGAGATCCATAAAACTTCTTATAAATTAGCTATGTTTGCCGATGACGTCTTGATGACATTGTCCAACCCGGTAGAATCCCTGAAAGGGGCTCAAGAGGAATTGGTGTATTATAACTCAGTTTCTGATTTTCTGGTTAACCCTTCTAAATCAGAATTGTACCCTATCAACTTTTCAGCAGACTTATTAAATGACATTAAACTTAATAACCCATATAGGATTAATCTGACATCACTAAAATATTTAGGTATCCACCTAACCTCAAACAAGACCAATCTGCGTAAATTTAATTATGGGAGGCTTATAACCGAATTTCAATCTTTAACCTCTAGATGGTTACCTAAACAAAATATATCATGGTTGGGCAGGATTTCAGCTGCAAAGATGATGCTATTACCAAAGGCTCTATATCTTTTTCAAGCCCTGCCTTTGGGAAATGTCAATAGAGAGATCCATAAATTACAGACAATATTGAATTCATACATATGGCAGAGAAGGCCTCCTAGAGTGTCCCAAAGTGTTTTATATGCTCCTAGAGAGGGAGGTGGATTGGGAGTACCTAATTTATACTGGTAAAAAACAGCCTTATCATTAGGCAGAGTAGTAGATTGGTGTCGTCAAAATAAGTCTTCTCATAAAAAATTGGTCCAGTTAGAGGGACAGTTACTGAATATACCACACATGGGTGGTTTATGCTGGGCACCGCCGACTCCTACTATGTTGATAAATACGGGTAGGCCATATACTATTTTCCACGAGACATGGTCCGTCTGGTCAACCTATAGGAATAAATTTACTAAAATATCTACACCGTGTTCTCCACTGACAACATTGATATACAACAAGGAGCTAGGAAAAAATAGATCTGATACTGGGTGGAGGGCTAGAGAGATCAATACGTTTAATGATTTAATCCCAATCAGTAATTTAATACAGGACGGTACAATGCTAGATGGACGGGCCTTGCAAGAACAAGGATACAACTGTTTCTCCTCTTGGCTCACTTTCCATCAGATTAGACATTATATATATATATATATATATATACACACACAAATATAGGACAGAATTTCTACGCCCACTAACTGCTTTTGAATTGCTATGTGTAGGTAATGATCTGACAGGGACGGGTACAATATCTACAATATACAAGTACATTAGAGATGCACATATTCCAACTAGACCCGCTTATGTGCGGAAATGGGAGACAGAAATGAATATACAGATAACTTCAAAGCAATGGAAACAATGGTCCTCCTATACAGCAAAATCCTCACACTCATCTTCTTGTATGGAAACTAATCTAAAAGTTTTGATGAGATGGTACCTGACCCCCAATATATTAAAATATATGTTTAAGAATGCGAATAATAGGTGCTGGAGAGGATGTGGACAGGAAGGTACCATGTTCCACATTTGGTGGGACTGCGATCTTCTGCGCTCGTTTTGGAGAGATGTATATATAGAAATTGGAAAGGTTATAGGCCTAGCCTTAGAGTTATTCCCAATGTTGGTAATTTTTAATGACTTATCTAATATCACCTGTAAATTAAGGCGTGCTTTAACTCAGATGATGATCAATGCCGCCAAAAAACTAATTCCAAGGCATTGGAAATCTCCGTATATCCCAACAATAGATAACTGGATAGAACAAGTGGATTGTATCATTAAAATGGAAAGATACTTCTTTTATACTACTAGTAGACTAAATGTCTATCACGATATTGTGTTTCTGTGGGAACAATATAGATTAAATTCATAAATCCACCAATATATTAATCTAGAGGTATGGGATTTAGAACATCTCTGCATGAGATTCACTATACCAAGGCTTATGCAACCTCTTGTGCATTAACTGCTTGCCCAACAATTTTTTATCAAGTTATGTGAGGAATTGATGCTGTTCCTATTTCTAAGATAGAAAGACCACCTGAGACTCGAGACACGAATTACGATTTAACCCTGGGCTATATTGAACAATCCATCTTAAAGTGTATTAGAAACACGGATTGTGCTAGTTTTTAATTAATGTTGAATTGTAAATGTTTTGTGTTTGTAATTCTGAAAGAAACTGTTAATAGTCATATCGCAGACGATTTTGAGCTGAAGTTCATGTTTTATTGTTTAATTCGCCATTGTGTTGTAGAGACATATAAAAGGACTATGCCAGCTTTGGCAAATTCACAAGATTTATGTAATAGCGAGATGTGATGTGAATATTTTGTAAGTAAATCACAATTGCAAATAAAGGTTTTTTTTTTAAACTGAAAAAAAAAGAGGATCTGATAAACTCCTAAAATTATGCCAAGACAAGCTTTTAGATGCTTCTGGTCCCATGTCAAAGATTTTTGAACTAGCAGAAGAATCTGTTGCCAGCAATTCCTCTTTTGATCCCCAGATTATTATTGAATATATCCAAAGAGCTTTTGTTTTACCTGGAAATGCCAACATGGCTTTAGCCTGTGAACGTAGAAGATCCATTCTTGATCTTGATAAAGCCATGGTACATGGCGAAACGTGTTGAAGGACTCAGACAGATAATCACAAAGTGATAAAACAGCACTACTTTCAAGGATTACGAGAGATTGTTTGGAACTACTTTACCTCTCTCTAAAACACTCTGCGCAGAGTTCTCATCTTAGTCGGATCTACATCCGAGACGTTCAGTGACACCACTGTAAGGGAACATCACTTATTTGTGTTGCACACTTTACCTATGTACTTATT
>CAJPDP010632002.1:0-10978 GCA_905336975.1 Bombina variegata variegata
TCAATACTAGTGTAATTGTGATTAGTCCATGGCCATCCGAATGTTACGAATAAATCCGAACTAATTCGGATTTATTCGTTAGATTCGGTGCTACGGTAATTCGGAAATTCGAATCGATCCGAATCTCCGAATTTGACAAATTTGTCCGAATTTAAATTCGGAAAAAAACGAAACGCACATGTCTACTTTGTAGTTGCATCGTTATATGTATCATTAGTTGCTAAATAATATAGGGTTCTGAAGGGTATGATGGTGCTATTAGATGTAGAATGTATTAGAGTCGGTAACTACCTAGATTTCAGAAAATTCATAGTAGTGTACAGAAAGAGTGTGCTCCAATCTAGGTGTTAACAGTAGAATAGCTGAATACACTTCATATTATTGCTTATTACATATACAGAAATATACAAACAAACAATTGGAAAACAACTATAGAAAATTTAAATGCAAATTAGAACACAAAATCAGAACGTTCAAAGGAGCTGTTGGTTAATATGTAGGACATTTTTTCAGCCAACTAAATATGGTAGTGTAAAGAGGCAAGGTCATCCCATACTCATATGCCTATGTCTTGGGTGAAAGGGGTACAATATCTTTCTGACCCATTCTCACATTTCTGGTTTGCAGGTATCCATAAACATTAAACAGTACCCACTTATGACTAGTTGCTATATCTCTATTTCCAGCAGCTCCGCTATCAGATATACATTTTGGGTAACAACAGAAAAGATATAAGTACAAAGACATGTCCCCCCAAAAAATAGAATATAGATTAAAACAGGGTTCACAGGATTCTATCAATAGGGTCAGTTCAAGCAGCAGCAAATTTACTGTTAGTGTAGAATTCAACTATGTCTATGCCACTCCGGTTTTAGACTAATAAGGAGAGCTCTTCCAGTCATCCAGAGAATTAGAGAGTGAAATTCTGCACCTATATCTGGATCTTTTATGCCGCTGTTCTCTTAGAGCTGTGTCTCCTTCCATCTTCTCCATATGTACTGACCGCTCCTCACTGGCCTTTTCGTATCGGGTAAGTAAAGACAGTCCTCCTGATGGGGCACACAATTTGTTTTCCACGACCAGTTGTTGCTGCAAATGTGGGGTACAGGCCTCTATCGTTAACCGTGATCCAGCTTGGGAGAGAACAGCTTTAATATTCTCTAAGTGGATTGTGATGCCACTATTTGCAGATTGAGCCATCTCCTGCAGGTGATCCCGGTTCTTACCCCTGGCAACAGGTATGTGATCACTAGCCGAACTGCTCTGATAGATCCCTGTAGTAGGTTGACAGCTTTTTGCCTGGGGTTCTTCAAGCTTAAAATAAGGAGAAGTTGTGGATTGATTCTCCGAAACTTCTGTCAGGATCTTTCCCATCTCGGCATGTGAGTCTGTCTCCCTAGTGGTGAAAGTCAGGTGTCCCTCAATGTTGTGAGAAGTAGGTAATTTGCCATTGCTGCACCTTTCAAACTGGGAATTCAGCCTTGCAAAGTGATCCTCCAGCATTGTGCAAACGGTCCTTTCAAGCTCATATCTTGTTAATGTCATGGTTTAAGATTCAGGAAACTGAGGGTTGATTAGTGTATATAATAGTTTATCCTTATCACTAGGAGAGTAAGGAGTAAGGGAAGGCCTAGGCCGTTACATGATCCCCCTATGCACTTCATCCGTAGAGCTCTTCCAAGCTGAAAACCCATATAATAGTAGCAATCAGTCCAGCGAGTTTTGGGTTCAACCAAATTGGATCAGAAAGGCTCAGAGTTTAGATTAGATGAGTGGTAGATAGTGGATTTATTGGCTCCATCGAGCAGCGTTTGAAAAAAAGCAGCCATCTTAGCCACTGCTCAGACATGCTCCGAGTCTAAGTAAGTTTTTAAATGGTTTTATACAGGATTTTTATATCAGTGTCTGTGCATGTTATTCTTTATAGTAGCGTCTATTACATGCAGTTATATGAAAATTGGTGTATACTGTCCCTTTAATACCGTTGCTGGTGTTGTTTTTCAATGGTGAAACGCTACCGCAACTTTCCTTTTCTGGAGGAAACAATCTGGACTTGAGATCGGAGAATACATGGCTTTGCCACTGTCATTGTGTTAACAAAGTTTCCACTTTTTCAGTTCAGCAGAAATTATAAGATAAACTGCACATTAGTGACAGATAAGTATCAGGGTTAGTGAAACTTGATAGAGGTCTGACGCCAAGGGTTGGTGTATCCTCAACTCTCATGGCAGGACGTCTGACGTCTCCATCTTTAGTGCTGGAAAGAGCTACGTCAACCTCGCACCGCAGTAGATATTTCTAGCGGGGGGGATCTGTGTGCACCTGGACATTGCTGACAGTGATAACCATATCCAGCTTGAAAGGTATTGACAGCAGAATATTTTTAGGATTGTAATCACTGAAAAATCACACTGACGATAGTGATCAGAGTTTAGAAATCATAGCTGAACACATATCAGAGTTCAGGAAACAACAACCCTTAGTGACTTTGCATCATACCTCTATCAAGTTTCCCTCTGCATCTGTTGTGGACCAGCATCTCCTTCTATACACACAAATTTCTAAATCAGTTTGGGAGAAACTGTGGGGCGGCTGTGGTCATATTTCCAGAGGGGAGTATTACTGTTTTTTGAACTTGCATCTACTATATTGTTAGACACTAAAGGCAAGATTACGTATGCAGCGTAGGTTTCAGCGGAACTGCTGAAACCCCCGTCGCCTGTAAGTTCACCTCGCACATCGGGTGAATCACATAAATAGTGCCGGCAGATGATATCATGCCGTAAGTCGGCTAATCTGGCGAGGTTCAGAAATGTGCGCAAATGCACATTTCTGTAGTCGCCAGTGACTTACGGCAGTATATCATCTGCCGGCGCCTAAGTTAAAAACAAAAAAAGTGCAAAATACATGTAAAAATCTAACCCGCCTCAAAAAAATTAAACCGACACGTCAAAACCTGTATCTCCCCCATCCCCTGACATCGCAACTACTAATAAAAGTATTAACACCTAAACCGCCAACCCCCCACATCGCAATCTAAAAAAACTATTATCACCTAAACCGCCAACCCCCCACATCACAATCTAACTAATTACACTATTAACACCTAATCGGCCAACCCCCCACAAGGCAAAGTATTAATCTAATAACTAAGCCCCCTAACCTAAATTAAAATACAATTACATAAAATAAAAAATATGTACCTTAAAGATTTATTAAAAATTACCAAAAATAACAAATCCTAACTTAACATTTAAATAAAAAATCCTAATATTACAGTAAAAAAGAAAAAGAACCTAAGATTACAGTAAAATAAAAAAAAAACTAAGATGACATTAAAATAAAAAAGCTAACATTACAAAAAATAAAAAAGCTAACATTACAGAAAATAACAAACTAAATTATCCAACATAAAAAGAGTTATTCCTAATCTAAGACCCCCTTAAAAACAAAAAAGCCACCCCAAAATAAAAAAACCCTAATCTAACAATAAACTGCCAATAGCCCTTAAAAGGGCCTTTTGTATGGCATTGCCCTAAACATAACAGCTCTTTTAGGAAAAAATAAATACAAAGTACCACCTAACAGTACAACCCACCCAACCCCCCACAAAAAAAAAAGACCTAACTAAAAAAAAAACTAATCTACCCTTTGCTCCTAAAGGGGCATTTGTATGGGCATTGCCCTTAAAAGGGCAGTCAGCTATTTTACTGCCTATGAAAATAAATAAATAAAAAATCTAAAAAAAAAAAAAAACACCACAAAAAAAAAAAACTAACACTAACCCTGAAAAAGGAATTCACCATTGATGAAGTCCGGACATCCATCTTCTTCAAAGCAGCGAAGATCTTCTTCTAGGCGGCGAAAGGTCTTCTTCCAGTGCGGCACTATCTTCCATCTTCATCCCGGTGGCGTGGAAGTGGCGCAGTCATCCGACGTGGAGGTCCTCTTCATGCGATCGTCTGCTGCACACTGAAGTTTGAATGCAAGGTACCCCTTTTATGTTGGGGTACCTTGCATTCCTATTGGCTAAAAATTTCAAATCAGCCCAAAGGATGAAAGCTGCTTAAATCCTATTGGCTGTTCTGATCAGCCAATAGGATGTAAGCAGCTCTCATCCTATTGGCTGATTTGACGTTTTCAGCCAATTATTATTAAATTATTGGTAGTTTATTGCTAGATTAGGGCTTTTCTTATTTTGGGGTGACTTTTTTGTTTTTAAGGGGGTCTTAGATTAGGAATAACTTGCTAATTAAGTTTGTTATTTTCTGTAATGTTAGCTTTTTTTATTTTTTGTAATTTTTGGGGGGGTGTTTTTTTTTTAGATTAGTTTTTTTATTTGTATTTTCATTGGCAGTAAAAGAGCTGATTGCCCTTTTAAGAGCAGTGCCCATACAAATGCCCCTTAAGGGGCAATGGGTAGATTTTTTTTTTTTTTTTAAGTTAGGTCTTTTTTATTTTGTGGGGTTGGGTGGGTGGAGGGTTGTACTGTTAGGGGGTACTTTGTATTTTGTTTCTTAAAAGAGCTGTGACATTTAGGGCAATGCCCTAGAAAAGGCCCTTTTAAGGGCAATTGGTAGTTTATTGATAGATTAAGTTTTTTTTTATTTTTGGGTGGATATTTTGTTTTTAAGGGGGTATTAGATTAGGAATATTTTTTCTTATTTAGGTAATTTAGTTTATTTTCTGTAATCTTAGTTTTTTTTATTTTAATATAATTTTAGGATTTTTTTATTTTAATGTAAAGTTAGGATTTTTTATTTTGGATAATGTTAGTTTTTTTAGAGTAATTTATTTTTACATTTTTGGTAATTTTTAATTCATTCTTAAATTAGTTATTATATTGTTATTTTATGTTATTGTATTTTAATTGGGTTTAATTTAGGGGGTTAGGTTAGGGGCTTAGTTATTAGATTAATATTTTGCATTGTGGGGGGGTTGGCAGATTAGGGGTTAATAGTGTAATTAGATACTTTGCGTTGTGTGGGATTGGCGGTTTAGAGGTTAATAGTGTAATTATGTAGATTACGTTGTGGGAGGTTGGCGGTTTAGGTGTAGATACTTTTATTAGGTAGTTTGCGATGATGTGAGGGTTGGCGGATTAGGGGTTAATAGTGTAATTAGATACTTTGCGTTGTGGGAGGTTGGCGGTTTAGGTGTTATTACTTTTATTAGGTAGTTTGCGATGGCGTGAGGGTTGGCGCATTAGGGGTTAATAGGTAGTTTGCGATGTGGGGGGGTTGACGGTTTAGAGGTTAATACATTTTATTAGTTATTGCGGTGGGGGGATGGCGGATTAGGGGTAGATATTGCGCATGCGTTAGGTGTTTGTTAAGGCTTCCAGGGAGTTACGGTACTTTCATTTTCAACGCAAGGCTTGCTGCGCCCTATGTGTGGCGAAGTGAAAAATTCTCGGCGCGTAAGTACTTGCGCTGAATATGGGATACAGACTACCAACGTTGGTTCTATGTTAATTTATTGGAGTAAAAACAGCGGGCAATGGGTGAAATATACACGCCTATCTTGTATGAGGCTCCATATATGTGATCGCTTGATCCGACTAAAAATAGGCGACGCCGGCTTTTGCGGCTTACGTCGCATATGTAATCTTGCCCATTAAGTGTACGATTTTGTGTCATATTTTGTTTTCTGAAGTATCAGGGTTAGGCTTCAGTTTTCAGGACTGGAAAATCCACAATTTTAATTCTTAAATTACAGAAAAAGGTGCAAAATAAATAATAAAATATATGACAAAGATGTTATTAGGCAGGCATAATTAAAGAGATATTTATTACCCATTCCCCAGTTTTACATAACCAACACTGTTATATTAATCTAGTTTTTACCTCTGTGATTACCTTGTATCTAAACCCCTGCCCCCTTATCTAAGTTCTTTTGACTCTTTCAGTGCTGACTCATAAATAACTAATCGGGAGTGAGCACAATGTTATCTATATGGCACACATGAACTAGCAGTGGCCTTCAGCGGCTTATAAATCAGTTTCTGAGCCTACCTAGCTTTAGCTTTCAACAAAGAATACCAAGAGAACAAAAGGAATTTGATGCTAAAAGTACATTGAAAAGTTGTTTAAAATTGCATACCCTATAGGAGTCATGAAAGTTTAATTTTGACTGTCCCTTTAAGCATTTTATATTAAAATTTAAAAATGTCTACTGTCCCTTTACCGTAGATAGATAGATATAGGGAAAGATAGATATTAGATGGATAGATAGATGATAGAACTAGGGATACTTAGAGACAGACATACAGATAGACAGACAAGACATAAATAGTTAGATAGATAGATATAAGATGGATAGATATAAAGATATATATGATAGAACTAGGGATACTTAGAGACAGACATACAGATAGACAGACAAGACATAAATAGATAGATATAAGATGGATAGATATAAAGATATATATGATAGAACTAGGGATACTTAGAGACAGACATACAGATAGATAGACATAGATACATAGAGGGATAGATAGATATTAGATGGATAGATAGAAAGATAGATAGATGATAGAACTAGGGATACTTAGAGACAGTCAGAAACAGACAGATATAACTATGAATAGAAAGAAAGAAAAAAGAAAAGAAAGAAAGAAAAAAAAAAGAAAAGAAAGAAAGGAAAAAAAGAAAGACTGGAAAGATTATGTAAAACTAAGGAGCCATCAGTTAGATTGACTACAGCTCTCTCTGGCAGCCAAGGGGTTAAATGACTTATTGTCTAGGAAGGTGTAGCTAGAGCTTGACCTCTGGGCAGACTGCTGAGAGTACAGTACATGGGTGTGTATGTGAGGAGCTGCACTGGCCCTTTAAGAGGCTGCTAGCAGGAAGTGTGAGCTAGCCCTGAGCTATACATTCTGCATGTGACAAGCAGGCACAGGACCCAGCTCACATAGGACCCAGCAGACACACGGCTGGAGCTGCACAAGAGGGAGCTGTGTTCAGAGAGCAGCTGGACAGAGGGAGGAGGAGGAGGGGGTGGAGAGACACAGAGTTTCCTCTTTTACAGAAACATCACTCTCAAAAGAAGGGACACAGCCATTGCCCCCCTCCTGCAGCATGGGACAGCCTGATACCCCCTGTCCGCCTCATGTACCCTATTGAGCAGGGGCTGGGGGTAGATGGGGTCCTGTACAAGTGCCCCAGCTCACTATTCCTACTGGGGGCCGTTTACCATCTTAAAGTGCTGGGAACTGTGCTGGATTATTTGTTCCTGAACTCCTGTGAAAGAATCAACAACTGCTGGATCTTCTCTTGTGCTCTGTATTATAGGTTTCTGGGAATCAAAGGGTTACAGCTCCCCCCAT
This sequence comes from Bombina variegata variegata, assembly GCA_905336975.1. Taxonomy (NCBI): domain Eukaryota; kingdom Metazoa; phylum Chordata; class Amphibia; order Anura; family Bombinatoridae; genus Bombina; species Bombina variegata. The sequence goes on from CAJPDP010632002.1 coordinate 7,328, forward strand.
GCTGGATCCTGAGATGAGTGTAGGGGGGATCCCTCCTGTAAGGAAGCTCTGAGCTCAGCAGGATTTCCTGGGGTAACTTCACTGAAGTAGGAGCCAGCCCCCCACATTCCTGCCACTTGGATTTCATGCTGGATATTTGGAACATCAAAGGGAAAATAATATAAAGTTTATCTCAAGGCAGTTGTTTTAAGTTGAACATCGTGGGAATTTATAGCCTCTATTTTTTTAGACATTTATCTTAAGTTTATGTTATACTGATTCTTTGCTGGATAGAACAAAAAAATGCTGAGCTCAGGTTAATTTTCTAGATCTGAGACAAAGCTGTGTTTTTTTTTTAAAACTTCTTGAAACACTTTGTAAACTTTCTTTTTTTTGGTCAAAATCTTTTTATTTAGCATTATTTATTGCCAAATCATCATTTGTATTGTTTGCTGTATGTGTAGTTATTATGGATTTTAAGATCTGCCCCATAAGGTTGCCCTGCTGAAGGAAGGTTCCTTTATGTATTTGGTGACATTGTTGCCAGCTGAAAATGGCATCAAGCTGTGGAGGGGCAATGGGATCTGTCAACAACATGGCATTACCTTGGTACCATCGAGACCTGAGCCGGGCGGCTGCTGAAGAACTTCTGGCTAAGGCTGGCAGAGATGGGAGCTTCTTGGTGAGGGACAGCGAGAGTGTGACAGGGGCCTATGCCCTGTGTGTCCTGTAAGTATCATTGTTACTGAATAGATGGCACCAACGTATAGTGTGGCGCAGAAATGAAAATGTTATACTCATAGTGTAGTAAGTAATGTACACAACAGCAGCTTATGGCAAACTAATATATCAGGGACACAAATGCTAACTAGTCTATAGACGGGAACAGGGGGGGTCAAAGCTTAGATCCACATAACAGGGTCTGTTTTCTTTCACTGCTCACATGTGTAACATTACTGTGCTACCTCTTCCCTTCTGCAACACACTTTGTTTCACTTCTCTGGCGCTTTGTATTTCCTGCTGTGTCTGTGTAGGTCCAATTGATAGATTTCAGTATCTATGTGTATATGATTGTTGGGTTTAGTGATATATTTTGTTCAGCTATGTCTGTGCCTAGGGCAGCAGGGTTTAGAGGGCTAGTTCTGTGACATGATTTGTTCCCATAAATAAGTTCTGCAAATGGTTAATTTATTATATATCAGCGGCCCCCTGTTGTCTAGTGGGAGTGCATGACCCCTCCATGAGTCACTGGCTGTGAGGACTATATGGGACAAATGTGAGCTACGTGTATTGGGGATGGGGGGCATCAGATTTCCCAGTGCCTAGGGCAGCACAAAACTAAACACACAGCTGTTATGACACTAATAATTACACATTTAAAGTCTATTTGGCACAACTTGGTCTCAATGTGCTTTTCCTTTGGACATAATTGATGTTGGCCTATGAGTATCACATCATTCTCCTCCCCTTCTGGTCTCACATCCTGCTGACCCTGCCCTGTTTACATTGTTACAGGACATCTTACCCAGTGACTACCCCAGCTTGTAAGGCCCACCCTGCCTCCTTCATATGAGATGGGAACTTCTCAGAACTAAAACTGCAGGAGACAAGTGTATATCAGAGAAAAATAACTGCTACATTAATGAGATGTAGAAGTCATGATTCCAATAGAGAGTTCTCCTTTTTTTTTTTTTTTTTTTTGTATCTTTGTAGAAGCACGAATGCATGAGAGCATACTGAGGTAGGCTCCAGAGTGTGCACGTCTTGAGCACTATGGGGTAGATTTATCAAGTGCTACCGCAGCCTTCGCCCCGCTACGACTGCAGGTTCTTACATGAGAACCTGCAGCCAGGATATATCAAGCAGCAGTCATCAGACCACGGCTTCCTACCCTCTTCTTTTAGGTGGCAAGGCGAGCTGCGGCAGACGGGCGCGTATATACACCCCTGTCCGCTGTAGCATGATAAATCAACCGCTATATGTAAACACACTTTTACATTGTTGCAAACACAGCAACTCCTGAACCTACCTCAGTATGTTGTTGTAGAAATGGAGTTTAAACAAAGGAGACAAAGAAAACCAGGAAAACTTAAATAAGTAAATTGGAAAGATTTGTTGTTGATGCTTTTTTAAACTAGATTCTCTGTTATTAGTGCACAAAGCCTGTATTACAGAAAGAGTAGTGGATATATTATTATTATTATTAGGTATTTGTAGAGCGCCAGCAGGTTCCGCAGCGCTATGAACATAGGTATATGGAACGACCTTCTTGTGGTATTAGTAGAATCTAATATAACAATAAAGTTAAAGGGATATAAAAGTCTGTTTCATTGTTGTAATAAAAAAACACTATACAATGGGTTAATAAATTGCAGTGTGATTTTTATATATATCCAATTACTCAAAATGGTTAGCACCACTCTATTAATCACATAAACCCACTCATTCGTGTGTCCTGATTATTAAAGTACATATCAGGGCACACTGTGCTTGGGGGGAGAATACTATTATATATTAACAATACAAGAAGAAATGTGAGCCAAAGCCCACAAACATAGTGCTATATATTGCATTGGCTACTTCTGTGTTTCATGTTTAGATACTTTACTTGTAGTCTTGCCCCTGCATAGTTAGAGGTCTTATCATATATACTCTGGTGCCGGATAAAGGGAACTGTTTGTGGTCTTTGGCTCACATTTCTTCTGTTATTGTTATCTATCTATCTATCTATCTATCTATCATCTGTCTATAATATATCTATCTATCATATATCTATCTATCAATCATATATCCATCTATCTATCATATATAACTAACACAGTTTCCAAAGCCTCGATAAAAAAATCCTGTTTACTGTCCCTTTAAAGGGACATTAAAGTAAAAATGAAACTTTCATGATTCAGAGCATGCAGTTTTAAGTGACTTTCCAATTTTACTTCTATTATCAAATATTGCACATTCTTTTTATATACACACTTTCTGAGGCACGTGCACAAGTTCACAGGGTATACTTTTCTAATCTGAGATTGGCTGATGGCTGCCACATGATACAGGGGACTGGCAAATGGGGGAAAAATAAATAATCTACTGTTTATTTGAAATTCAGAGTATGTGCTGTTGCATTGTGTTTTTATTATGCACTTGTTTATTATGCAAGTCTACTGTATTTAGTGGTTATTAACATATCAGCTCGCTCATTGTCTGGAGGTGAATTCGCTTTCCCAGATCCATTTGCTGTCTTAGAATAAAAGCAGAATGGTCAAGTAAACAAGAAATGACGTGTTATTTCAACAGAGAAGCTATCACCAACATACTGTCTCACATCTTAAAAGGAAATTAGATAACAGATTACCAAAAGGGCATACAATGACTGTCCTTGAGATGTGCCACAGTAAATGATGAAGAACATTGATAGAGGGCGAATTATCAAAGGTCTTGCGGACCTGTCCGCAAGACCTCGCTGAATGCGGAGAGCAATACGCTCTCCGTATTCAGCATTGCACCAGCAGCTCACAAGAGCTGCTGGTGCAACGCCGCCTCCTGCAGACTCGCAGCCAATCGGCCGCCAGCAGGGGGGTGTCAATCAACCCGATCGTACTTGATCGGGTTGAATTGTGGCAGTGTCTCTCCGCCTGCTCAGAGCAGGTGGACAGGTTATGGAGCAGCGGTCTT
>CAJPDP010632417.1:0-11562 GCA_905336975.1 Bombina variegata variegata
CGAATTTATTCGAATCCGAATAAATCCGAAACGAATCCGAACCGAATTGATTCAAATTTTTCCGAATTCGAATCGATCCGAACCGAAATTCGAAAAAATCCGAATCGATCCGAACCGAACCAAATTTTTTTGCCATGCACATGTCTATATTGCATAACAAAAGTAAAAAAAAAAAGTATGCTGCAGCCTCCTTTATTGGTTCATGAATGCTTTATTGGCAGTAACACGTAGGGCTGAATATCTCACTGAATTTTTTTTATTAGACTTCCAAAGTTTTTTGCACTGAAAAAGTACAGTAACCATCTGGATGCATATGCACATCAACAGGGTCCCTAAACAGTTGACCTATTAATATATATAGGACTAGATTACAAATGGAGCACAAAAATATTAGTGCTGTAGAGAGCTAAATGTGCTCAAGTTAAATCAACAGCAATCATATTCTACCGTTGAAAGTAAAATCTTAAGGTAGTATAGTGTAGCAGCGATAACTCCCTTTCCACATAGAATTCTACTGGATGTGGTGCAAAAGCCACTTCTGGCTTTCGCTCGCACCCAAAGGTGCACTTGGACAACTGCCCTAAATCCGTAGGTGCACTGACAATACTTTAAATACTTTGTTCTTCACTTAGAAGAATATGTTATTTCTTTTGTATAATGAAGATAGGCCATAGGATCCATAACATGTGGGATATAACTGCTGCCACTAGGAGGAGGCCAAGAACCTGCACAAGAGCTTAAATTCTCTTTCACCTCCCATCTCTCCTCAGTTTTCTTCTTGGCCTCCCAGGAGACTGTTAAAAATAGAGGCATTCCAGATACTTGTTTATGGATTAATATTTGGGGGCTCAGATCAATGTGAGACCCTTTATCCCACGGACATATAATTCACAATGATTTCTAGCAAGCTGGATGATACAGGGACATAGAAATACCCTGTTATTTGTGCAGTATCTCCCTATGGATTTCAGCCATAACTACCCTCAGGAGTCATGGGAACATGTCGCTTAGCCTCCCCCTGTGGGATAACATTGTTACCTCAGAAAACCTCTGCTGTACTTGTAAAAGCACTGGATGGGCTCTCTACTGGATACTGCTGCAGTTTTGGTGACTGGTAAGCCGGTGGAGGGGTGCTACTTTAGGAAAACCACTTACCACAGCGCAGACACAACCCACAAGCTATTAGAAGGTACTCTCACACAGGTACAGCATAGGTACAGGGGATTTAGCCTGCTCTTCCACTGACACACTTTTTTTGCCTGTATCAGGAACATAATTGCCCTACATCACTAAGGAGGGATCAGTGACATCACTTTTGCACTCTTTGGCAGCCCTGAGACCCTCCTTTTTAATCTTTATAAAAAGTTATGGCCCTTTAAGAAAACTGATGATTGCACTATGCAGTCAGTGGTGAGTATTTTGATTAAGATAAATACCCCTTTCCAACTAGTTACTAAAATAGCCGATAAAACAGGCAGATACTTGATTCTAGTAGGGAGATTATACAATACTATGGTGACAATGGTAAATATCTATGCCCCCAATATAAAACAAGATATTTTTAAAAAAATGTAACAGATAAAATCCTTGAAGTTGCTAAAGGTTCTCTATTAGTAGGAGGGGACTTAAATTTAACCCTAAACCCCCAATTAGAAAACTCAAACCAAACATTGTCAGTCCCCCACAAGTGAATACATAAGGTACGGAAACAACTTAGAGACTTAGCAGTCCATGATGTCTGGAGAATTCAGCATCCTGACGAACGAAATGACACATTTTACTCCTACCCACATGCTAGATACTCCTGCATAGATTATGTTAAGTTAGATGTGACAGCATTGACTAGAGTACTAGCTATTGATATTCACCCACAAACATGGTCTGACCAATCAATGCTCACCTGTAAATTAAAGTGGGATAATACAGAAATTCCTTCATATACCTGGCGGCTAGACAATAGCCTATTAGATGATGCTCTTATATCCCATAATGTTGAAAAACAAATCCATGAATACTTTGCCCACAATAAACATTTGGTGACATATTACAGATCTTTGTGGGATGCACACAAGTGTGTTATTAGGGGCAAACTTATAAGCCATAAAGCTTACCAGAGGAAACAACAAAGAACATATTTTAATAACTCTCTTAATAAACTAAGAGATTTAGAGGAGGTACACAAATTAGACACCTCGAATGAGAGCATAACAGCAGAAATTGTAAAGTACAGGCAAATTGTTGCATCCATATTAGATAAAGAGAATAAAAATATGGCACTAAAACTCCAACAACAGTACTATGAAGGGGACAATACATGCAGCTCCTTATTTGCTAGGAAACTAAAGCGTAAGGCTCACAAGTCCTTTATCCTTAATATTAAAGATCATAAGAACAAAACACATTATACCATGGAGGGAATTGCAGAGGCTTTTAGAAAATATTATGAATCCCTATACAATTTATCAGATGAACCCATAACAGATAGTTCAAGTAATAGGTTTACTAAATCTCAGAAAATAGAACAATACCTAGCAGATATCTCCCTCCCTACACTAGATGACAAACAAAAGGACAAACTCAATAGCCCATTCACACTAGAAGAAATAGCAGAGGTTATAAAAAATCTCCCACAAAATAAGACACTAGGGCCAGATGGGTTAACAAATTATTATTATAAGAAATTCTCTCATATTCTATTACCCCACTTACTAAACCTCTTTAATGGTATTTCTGAAACCATGCCATTCTCCAAGGAGGCACATGTCACCATTTTACCAGCCGGGCAAGAAAGCAGATAGAGTCGAGAATTTTAGGCCAATATCACTGTTAAATTATACTCTAAGCTTTTGGCTAACAGACTTAGCTAATGGGAATTTGTGTGAGATGCGTGGTTTATAAGATGTAATGCTCTGACAGTGTTATCTTTTGCTTCTCTCGTGTATATAAAGCACACCTGATCTCTGCTAATTATAACAGGCATCATTCTGCTAAGTCTGTTAGCCAAAAGCTATGGTAGGGGTAGACAATCTTTTTCAGAAAGCCTGGTTCTAGTCAGTCCAGGACCCCTGGGATCAAAACATCATATCCCAGGTTTACATGATAGGCTTTCGCTACAGGACTCTTCAAAGACGATTTTTTTTGTCTCATGCCCCAAAAAATCCTTCAAAGGTGACTGTTTTCATGCAATGTGTTCAGGATTTAAATAATATGGGAGCAATTATCCCAGTACCTGTGTCTCAACAGGGTCAAGGCTTCCACTTCAATCTGTTCATTGTCCCAAAGAAGGAAGGGACTTTCAGACACATTTTAGATTTGAAAACCCTAAACAAGTTTGTTAGGGTCCCGATTTTTAAGATGGAAACCATTTGCACAATTTTACACTTTATCCAACATGGTCAATTCATATGTTATATAAACCTCAAGGATACATACCTGCAAATCCCTATCAACAAGGATCACCATTAATTCCTGAGTTTGCATTCCTAGACAAACACTATCAGTTTTTTGCCCTTCCATTTGGTCTGTCTACAGCTCCTTGCATCTTCACAAAGGTACTAGGAGCATTGTTGGCGGTAATAAGAGCTCAGGGGATCTCAATTGCCCCTTATCTGGATGATATCTTGGTGCAGGCTCCTTACCTGCCTTTAGCTATTTTTCATACTCAAAAGCTACTAACTTTTCTCCAAGACCATGGTTGGAGAATCAATGTTATAAAGAGCTCTTTAACTCCATCTACAAGGGTGTCCTTTCTAGTAGTCATCATGCATTTAGTTATAATGCATCTATTCCTGATGTAATCACGCAGAATAAAGCTTCAGATGGCGTTCTATCCCTGCAACATGCTTCATTTCCATCAGTAGCTCTATTCATGGAGGTATTGGGTCTTATGGTTGTGGCTTTGCAGTTCCCTTTGCCTGCCTCCACTTATGGCCCCTTACATTATCTATGCTCAATCAGTGGTCAAATAATTATAAGCAATTGGAACAACAGATTGCCCTGGATTTGTCCGTCAGACAATCTCTTTCTTGGGGTGTCCTTTGTTCGCCCATCATGTGGCTATTGTGACAATGGATGCCAGACGTTTAGGCTGGGGTGTGATCTGGAATTCTCAAAGAGTGCAAAAGTTTGGTAACCACCCCTCCAGAAGGGACCAATCAACATTCTGGAACTATGGGTGATTCTTTTGGCTCTTTAATCCTGATTTCAATAGTTATTTACTGCTTTTTATCTTGGCTGCCATTTTGACTCACCTGTCTTTTCTCCTTGCCTGTAGCAGAGTCTGTAACACTGCTGACTACTCCTAGGCTCCCTCTTAGGGCCAAACTGGAGAACATCATCTGAGAGAGAAAGGTTGCAGTTCCAGAATGATGATGTCATCACTCGCTATTTAACTGCCGCAGTCCTGTTTGCCATTGCCCTTGCTTTGTCTCCTGACTTCACTGATCTTCATATTCCTGACCCCCGCTCATCTCACTACTCGCTTTGGTTCCTGACCCGGCTCATCTGACTATCTGCTCTGGCATTGATGCCTGGCTAGTCATTTGGCTTTTAGACTCGTTATAATTTTTTTTTTTTTTAACAAACGTGTAATTAATTTGGCATTTTACATCTCTGTCTGATTCCTGGTACAATGACACCCCTCTTAAAAGAAGAAAGGTTTATCCGTTTCCAGTCAGACAATATCACAGCGGTGGCCTGCATAAATTATCAAGGGGGAATCCAAAGTCCACTGACTATGGAAGAAGTGACCCATATTTTATCTTGGGCAGAGAGAATCCAATGCTCCCAGTCAGCAGTTCCTAATTTTTCACTCCTGGAATGTGAAGCGGATTACCTCAGTCGTCAGTCGGTTCATCCAGGAAAGTGGTCTCTGCATAACTACATCTTCGATCAAATAATGATTAAATGGGGTCCACTGGACATATATCTGATGGTCTTCCATTTAAATTACAAACTTCCAATGTATTGTGCAAATTATTTATCACAACATACTTTGAATGGTGCTTTTCCAGAGGATTGTCTTGGTATTCCTTTAGGAATTCAAGAATTCTTCAGTTTTTACAAGATGGCATTGACAAGGGTTTTTCTGCTAGCTCCCTCAAGGGTCAAATTTCTGCTTTATTTGTTCTCTTTCATAGAAAGGTATCTAAACTTCCTGATCTTCAGACTTTTGTCCAGGCGCTATTAAGAATTAGGCAAATTGTGAGACTTATTTCTACCTGCAATTGGAATTAAGTTATTTTTGTTCTGCAAGGTCCTCCATTTGAACTGATGCATTCCATTCATATCAAACTTTTATCTTAGAAAGTGCTTTTCTTGCTAGCAATTTCCTCAGCTATGAAAGTTTCCAGCTTTATCCTGTGATTCTCCGTCTTTAGTTTTTCCCAAAGATAAAGCTGTACTTCGTACTAAATATGATTTTCTTCCTAAGGTGGTTTCTCCTGGAAATATCAATAAGGAGATTGTTGTTCCTTATATGTTTCCAGATCCTTCTAATTCTAAGGAATGACTTAATAGATAGAAAAACATATAGATGTAAATTAAAATAAAACATTTTCTACTATGTGAAGAACAAAGGAATTTCAAGTATTTCTATTAAAAAAAATATTTTATATGTCAATTTGTTTGACTGGGAAGGACTCAAAAGTGTTTTATGTATGTGTATATATTTGTATGTGGGTATGGATATATGTGTATACACAGGCCTGCCCTTTGGGTGGGGTGAGCGGGGCACCGGCTCCAGTCACTGTGCTTTGGGGGGCCCTGTGCAGAGCCAGAGATGCTGTGCACTGTCAATTAAATTAATAGAATGGATAGAGGTTGGGAGCAAGCAGTTGATAGGTGTCAGGCATGTTGTGGAGTCAGCCTGATAAAACGCTGGCATATTTACTGAGCTTAGATAACTCTCATATGTAGATTACCATGGGTCCTGAATGCTTCATTCAGACTGCTTAGCCTGCACTGTCACCCAATGCCTTGCCTACACTATTTGACAGGATGCATGCACAATATCTTTACATGCTTGCGTATAACTGCAGTACCTGCCCACCCCTTTTTCAGAAGCCCTGGGTAGCTAGATATGTTTTAGTATGTGGCTGACAGTGACAGGTGACATATACCAACCAAAGTACCCCTGCCACAGTTACCGCAGGCTGCTAAGAGGGCATCTGCCCAGGAATGCGATGCTAGTTTGCTTGTACACATGCAGGGCATTTGCTGGAGCTGGGGGTTGAGATCTGCATGCTGTGTGAGAAGAGGGGCATGCTGGAGGGAGGAGGGATAATTACCCCCTGACTGTCTGGGCTAAATGTTCCAATCAAATGCACAGAGCGGAAATGGGCTAGTGAAAGGGAGGGTCTGACAACTTTTACACCTAAACATTTTTTCAAATGTCTGTGGTACCTTTTACTCTCAGTATACAACCTTTTAATTGCATAGTAACCCTAATTTTCACCTTTTCAAATTACATTGAAATTACAATGGTTTTCCACTGACCCAACCTACCTATTGGATCTGAGGACTGGTTTGGGAGGATGGGGTGGGGCTAATGGGGTGGGGAATAAGAAAGCTGGGCTGGGGGCCCACGCAAATACTAAGGTTGGCCCTGTGTATATAAAATCATGCAGAAAAGAAAGTAACCCTCTTTGAATTCTATGGTTTTACATATCAGGACATAATAACAATCATCTGGTCCTTAGCAAGTCATAACATTAGGTAAATACAACCTCAAATGAACAACAACACATGACATATTACACAGTGTCATGACTAATTTAACAAAAATAAAGCCAAAATGGAGAATCCATGTGTAAAGTACACCTTATGATTCAATAGCTTGTAAAGCCACCTTTAGCAGCAATAACTTGAGGTAATTATTTTCTGTATGACTTAATCAGTCTCTCACATCATTGTGGAGGAATTTTGGCTCACTCTTCTTTACAACATTGCTTCAGTTCATTGAGGTTTGCAGGCATTCATTTATGCACAGCTCTCTTAAGGTCCCACAGAGTATTTCAATCAGGTTGAGGTCTGGACTTTGACTCGGCCATTTCAACACCTTGATTCTTTTCTTTTTCAGCCATTCTGTTGTAGATTTGCTAGTGTGCTTAGGATCATTATCCTGTTGCATGACCCTATTTCGGCCAAGCTTTAGCTGTTGGACAGATGGCTTCACATTTGACTCTAGAATACTTTGATATACAGAGGAGCTCATGGTCAACTTAATACATACAAGGTTCCTGGGTCTTGTGGTTGCAAAACATGCCCAAATCATCACCCCTCCACCACCATGTTTGAGTAGTTGGTATGAGGTGTTTGTGCTGATATGCCTTCTTTGGTTATCACCAAATATGGCGCTGTTAATTATGGCCACACATCTCCACTTTGCTCTCGTCTGTCCAAAGGACATTGTTCCAGAAGTCTTGTGGTTAGTTCAGATGCAACTTTGCAAACCTAAGCCGTATAGCATGTTCTTTTTATAGAGAAGAGGCTTTCCCCTGGCAACCCTTCCATACAAACCATACTTGGTCTTTTTTTAATTGTGCTGTCATGAACTTTAACATTTAACATAATAACTGAGGCCTGTAGAGTCTGAGATGTAACTCTGTTTTTTTGCAATTTCTCTGAGCATTGCACGGTCTGACCTTGGGGTAATTTTGTTGGGGCTTCCACTCATGGAAAGATTGGCAACTGAATGTTTTCCACTTGTGAATAATCTTTCTCACTGTAGATGGTCTTTAAATTGTTTGAAAATGGCCTTATAACCCTTCCCAGATTGATAGGCAGCAACACTTGTTTCTCTAAGATCATTCCTGATGTCTATCCTCCTTGGCATTATGTTAAAACACACCTGAATGCTTCAGACCAGCAAACTGCTAAAACTTTAGCATTTATAGAGGTGGTCACACTTGATGATAATCAATGGCATTTTATAAGCAGCACAAGGCTGCTACTAAGCCTCTTAATTCCTATTGAAGCAATAATGGTGTACTTAGTTTTTCACACATGGCTTCTCCATTTTGGCTTTATTTTTGTTAAATAAATCATGACAATGTGTAATATGGCATGTGTTGTTGTTCATCTGAGGTTGTATTAACCTAATTTTATTATTGTATATATATATATATATATATATATATACACACACTTTTGAACCCTTTCCAGTCAAGAAACTTGTCATATACCATATCCCTTTTAAACCCTTTTTAAGCATTTATTTTAATAATCAAAATATCTTGGCCCTCCCTGGTAACAATACCTACCAGTGAGAACCCCTCCCCAAAGGGGCATGGACAGAACTGCCCACTCCCCTAGTTACATGTATATAGGTAACTCCTAAGCAGTAACACCCCCTCCTCCTAGTTCTGTCCAGTCTTCAAGGTGGTGAGAGCTGGGAGAAATTCTCCATATATTTATTTTTTCGTTGGTGTGGGCACTATCAAGCTTCCAAGCGGGTTGTGTACTTACCCTTAAGCACAGCATGTTCTTTGTCGTAAGCGGCACTGTTGTCTATTTAAGAGCCTACCGCTGGTATGTCAGCAGGATTTACTGTTTCTGGGATAGCCTTGGGGTTGTTTTTAAACATCAAAATCTGCACTATGGAGGATGATACCTGTGAGATTTGTAACTGCCCAGGATCCCACTGACAATATAAAAAAGTATGTTTTTTATTTTATTGTAATTATGTACTTTGTTTTATGTTGTTGTACATACACATATTTATTCTGGCTAATTGTTTTTAGCCCAGAGCCATGGCCTAAGCCCACCTGTTCTCTTTGTGACAAACCCTGCTGGCAGAATAAAAAGTTATGTAAAACTTGCATTGGGCAAATTTATGGTGGAAGCTTTTCTGCCTCCTCCGCACCTGAGCAAACTCCATGCTATTCATATGATGTTTCTGAACCTGTTTCCAATGGGGAAATTGTTTCTGAAGTTTCTGCACATATACACCTTTTGATTCTTCATCTTTACTTGAATGTATTAAATGCTTAAGAGAGACTTTGGATATTATAGATGCACAGCCAAAAAAGTCTAATGATTGGTTTAAGTCTACTTCAGAGCCTGCTATGTGTTTTTCAGAATCTGAATCCATCAAAAATTATATGTTTAAATAATTTTTCTAAACCTGAAAGGCAATTGAGTATTTCTGAGAAGATATTTTAATCATTTCCTTTAGGGAAAAGCCTGCATTATTTGTTTTCCTCTAAAATGAATGCTGTTATTGCAAGATTGTCTAAGAGAATGATTTTTCCTACTGATGACGCTGGTAATTTTAAAGATGCTATGGATAAAAAGATGGATCCAAATTTGTAAAGACTTTTTATGCAACAATGTGCTGTATTTCATCCTCTCTCCATTTTTTCTGCTCTAAAAGCTTCTGAAGTTTGGTGTCAGAATATGTCTCAATCTCTACCTATTGATTTAAATATTTTACCTTTTATTTCAGATTTGTCATTGGGATGCTGATCCTGGTTCCAAGATTACATTTTTGGGCCTTCCATTTGAAGGAGATATGCTGTTTGGTAAACAGTTAGACCTTTTAATCTGTAAAAGATCTAGAGGTAAGAGTCTCTTTGTTCTTTCTGCTCCTATATTCAGAAGAAATGTTTACTATGCTTATGGACGACAAAATTCTTATGAGAATTTTAAATATTCTCCCAAGAAATATTCTTTTCGTTCACGGGAATGGAAACCTCAGTTTCAGACCAGAGGTAGAGGTTGTGGAAAACCTTGTTCCTACCAGCCAGCAAAGAAGTTATGACTTTGTCCCTGCCCAGTCTCCTCTGGTTGGAGGCAGACTTGCAAGATTCAGGGAGGTTTGGGCAACCAATATCTCAAACAGATGGGTACTAAATCTCCTGTCAGAAGGTTATTACCTAGAATTCATGTAGAAGCCTATTTTACCTCACTTACACCTAGATTACGAGTTTTGCGTTCGTGTTTTAACAATAAAAAATAGCCATTTCAGTGTTAAAACAGTAACGCAACCATTACGAGTCTTGTCAGTATAGCTGTACTGCAAGCATTTTAGCCTGTAATGCAACGTCAATCCCGCACTCAAAAAATTTACGTTTTTGCTTGGGATTTCCATAGCGCCGGTATTACAAGTTGTGAGGTGAGGCTAAAATGCTTGCGTTCCATCCTATATCGCTATCTGAAAGCAGTAGTTCTGAGTTTTGAACAACAAAACTGTTACAAAGTACACTAACATCAATAAACTACCTATTAACCCCTATTCCACCGACCTCCCACATCGCAAATGCTATAATAAACCTATTAACCCCTAATCTGCCGCTCCCGACATCGCCGCCATTAATACAATTTAATAACCCCTATTCTGCTGTTCCCCGACATTGTCACCACTATAATAAAGTTATTAACCCCTATTCCTCTGCACCTTAACATCGCACACACTATAATAAAGCTATTAACCCCTATTCCTCCGCACCCCAACAAATCAACCACTAAAAAAAGTTGTTAACCCCAAAAAATCTGGCCTCCCACATCACCGCCACTAAATAAACATATTAACCCCTAAATCGCCAGCCCACACATCGCCAAAAACTAAATTAAACTATTAACCCCTAAACCTAACAACCCCCTAACTTTAAAATTAAAATATCCCTATCTTAAAATAAATAAAAACTTACCTGTGAAATTAAAAAAAACTAAGTTTAAACTAACAATTAACTTAACATAACTATTATACTAAAATTAAAATAACTATTAATTAACTAAACTAAATTACACATTAAAAAAAAACTAACACTACTATAAAAAAATAATTCTAAAATTAAAAAATTAAAAAATACTAAAATACAAAAAATACCAAACACTAAATCACGAAAAATAAACAAAATTATCCAAAATAAAAACAATTACCTAATCTAATAGCCCTATAAAAATAAAAAGCCCCCCCAAAATTAAAAAAAAACTACCAATAGCCCTTAAAAGGGCCTTTTGTAGGGCATTGCCCTAAAGAAATCAGCTCTTTTCCCTGTAAAAAATAGAAAGACCCCACCCAACAGTAAAACCCACCACCCAACCAACCCTCCAAAATAAAAAAAACTAACTTTAAAAAAAAATCCTAAAATACCCATTGCCCTGAAAAAACCCTAATCTAAAAAAAACCCTAATCTAAAAAAAAACACCCCCAAAAAGTTAAAAATAAACCTAACACTAACTCCCGACGATCCACTTACAGTTTCTGAAGTCCAGACATCCAGGCGGCGAGGTCTTCATCCATCCAGGAGGTATCTTCTATCTTCATCCTGGCGGTGTCTTCTATCTTCATCCTGGTGGCGTGAAGCGGGTCCATCCTTCAAGACATCCGGCGCGGAGCGTCCTCTTCATACGGTCGCCGGCCGTACACTGAATCTTCAATGCAAGGGAGCCTTTTCAAAATGGCGTCCCTTGCATTCCTATTGGCTGATTTGATTATGCTATTGGCCTAAATCTAGCCCCCAGTGTACTCACGGTTCCTGAAGTCCGGCGGTAAAGTCTTCTTCCAAGCGGCGACCTCTTCTATCTTTATCCAGGACTGCGGAACTGAAGACCAGCGAC
>CAJPDP010632471.1:0-10532 GCA_905336975.1 Bombina variegata variegata
GAGGTGGCAGATGAGTTAAGGACCATTGCTTCTTGACTCTTGTTTCTAGTGATCTGGACACATTGGGGGTAGACTGCAGCATCTGCTGCTTGATAGATCTACCCCATTGTATGAAAGTCAGAAAATTTAGCTTACATACAAATTTTAAGTATAAAAGCAAAGTAAAGGATGCATGCTTCATTTCTGTCTTTTTAAAACTATTTTAAATCATTAACATATCACTGCAACTGAGATCAGATAGCTTCATGTAATTCTTAAAATAGTGCCTCTTTTAAACAAACTACATTACATTACAGAGATCAAAATATTATCACATTTTCACAATTAATTTATATATAGATACTAGTGTTAACATTTGTTGTGAACATAAATTATGTTTGCTACTACTGGACAAAGAAGTATGACATGGTTTTACCAGTAACAAATACAGTATATACATTTTACAGTAGTCATATAGTATCTAAATATACATCCAATACTTTGAGAGCTAGGGCTTCCTTTATTTCAGAAACACATATTACAACAAAGACGACAGTGTTTCAAAGCCAATGGACACTGCACAGTCATTTGCAAAATTTATGGTTTAATTAATTCTGGAAGTTTGGGAACAGTTCCCAGCACCAAATTGGGTGAAATATGAGACCAATATTTCAAGTATTGAGCAGCTGCGGTTTCGGTCTGAATAACTCATTAAATCAAATGATACCAGCCAATGAGAGGGTGCCACTTACAATAAAGCCTGAATATGAGCCAAAGGAAATCACTGCTACGTGGGGGGAAAAGGTGACACAGGAGTCTATAAAGGTCAAGGGTCTTGACTCAAGCAGAACACTTATGGGCCTACAAACCTATTCATTAATGTTTGGAATAATATGTTGTTGTGTGTTTCACACTTCAGTATTCTTTTTATCATTATGTGTATTTTGGCAGCTATAAAATATGTGATCCATAAAAACATCATATTTTTATAACATTGTAAACTGGTTGCTACTTTTTTGCTATAAAACCAATTTAAAAACATGACTTAAGAACAATGACATTCCTTTTGTATTTCTTACATCCATGGAAACCTGATGCATAATATCTCTATTATCACTATAATTCATATAAATAGACACTCAGTTTAATTGCACACTTAAAAACACACATACACACACACATACGCATGCACACACACACACTTCCACACACCCACACGCATGCACACACACACACTCCCACACACACACATGTGCACACACACAATACACACACATAAGCACTCACTCACACACACAACACACACACATACGCACACACACACACATAAGCACACACACACCCACCCACATACGCACACACACACATATGCACACACACACACACATACGCACACACACACATACGCACACACACACACCCACACATATGCACACACACACACCCAACACACACACATACACACACATACGTGCACACACACATTACATACACAAACACACATAAACAAATACACACAAAAAACAAACAAACACACTTACACACAAACACACATATGCACACAAGCATGTACACACACATTCACCCACAAACACATACATACATACATACCCACACACAAACACCCCCCTACACATACACATGCACACACACATATATACAAACATGCACGCACACACACACCCACACCCACACACAAGCGCGCACACACACAAACACACACATGCACACACATACACACATATACACACATACAGAAACTGTTACAATGATAAAAATAATTTCATTTATTTGTTTGTGGAATAAGAGTGCATAATAAAACAGAGGTTAAATAATCTGTGAGCTCCAAATGTTTTACAATGTTATTAAAAGCAAATGTTTTTATTTGTTAGTTATTACCCCATCCGCAAAGTGAGAAAGCTAAATTTTGACTGTAAGCCCTTCCACTCAAACTCTGATAACCAATAAAAATTAACTTAAATTGTATATACATTTAGGTACTTATTCATTTGTTGGTAGTAGGAGCTGGTGAGGGCAATTTGGAGTATGTGAGATACTGAGACAAGTTGATTGTGTAGTGTTGTTTAGAGTTATTGGGGGTTCAATGTAGACACAATGTTAGAGGAGTTGTATGCTCTTTTAACATTGAAAAATATATTTGAATATAATATATATATATTGTTCGAATACAATAATGTAAGTTTTTTGTTAATATTAATTATCTAAATAAGCTATTCCTATTGGAAATAATGGTAACAAATCCGAATCTAATAAGTACAAAATTCAGCTGAAACAAACGTTTGAAAAAATTTGAAATTCAAAATAAATCATTTGAGAGAAACAATTTTTTCATGTGTGCACATTTATACAAAATACCCTATTGCTTGCATAAAACAATTTGTTTAGCCCCCCTCCTCCCATACCAGGGGCAGCGTATCTGCACATCCAGTAATCACCAGCCATCTTTATTTAAGAATTGGAAGTGCATTGCTACTATGGAGCTGACTTTTACTGTGGGTATTCTACACATACATGAAAATGATCTGGCACCTTAGAAAATCTCATTGTCACTTTATATTTAACTAGCATTTACTGAAAAATCTGGCCATTTATACCTAAGGCTCGTTTGCTTGATCAGATAACTAGTACGGCAGGGTCAACGCACACTAAGAACTAAAATTAAGAAATAATTTCCAATAATTTTATACAACTGGCTTGGAGTCTCTCTTTCAGGTATCTAAAAGCCCTCCACAAGTTCAACAGCCTAAAAATGGCTATTGAAGACTTTATAACTGCATGTGACACTCACTCTACATTCTTTTCCAAAAAGAGAGGAAAGTTTGAGACATTTTTTTGGAGTTACACACAGATTAACAGGGTTTATTTATTTGTCTATGGAATTTGACTTTTTGTTAGTGACAGGTGTAATAGAAATAATAATTAGAATAGAGACCATTTTACAAAATATTTTAATATTTTATTACATTCAATAAAACCTGAAAATGAGGAATATTCTCTCTATAAAGTGAACTTTCTCAATTCTTTAGACAAGTGCCTCAAACTCATTGTATGACATTAAGAACTCTTTTTTCAGTAAGATTTGTTGCTCACTGGATGCAGCAATATCAGGTTAATCTGATGTCATTCCAGTTTTTGGTATCTTAATGACTCATGGAAAATGGCATCTCCTTCCTTGTATAAAGCTTTTCATACATATGACAGGTAATACAGAGGTACAGTATGCTGGCTCTAAGCTAGAAAAGAGAGAACTCTTTGTTACCATGCAGTAATATCCCATACCCTGTGAATAAGCATTCTGCTGTGTGTTAAGGTGCCAGACAGTATCCCTTTACTATTGCAGCCATATATTGCCTTACATTTCAACATGTTCATTTTGTCAATTACTATACCAAGGAAGAAAATAAGGGACCTTATTGTTGTAGAAATAGACTTTACAACGGATTGTTTTGTTATGTATCCCAAGAATCAAATAATACAATAAAAATTCAATGTTGCTTGTAATGTTCAGACAGCAATGTTTATGTCCAAATACACATCTATTATCTAGACATCATTTAAAGTGCAGTTGTCATATCATTTTAATGCTTAATTTTATTTTGATATGAATTTTTAGTTATCAAAAATCAATGTGTTTTCACTTGGGGCCTGATTATCAAGTTTGCAAGCAAACACTTGAAAAATTAGATGTTTAGTCTCACAGGGACTGTCCTGATGCAATTATCAAAGAAAATGGGCTTTTCCAGTGAGTTGCAAGATGTCTCCCATAGAAATAATGAGAGCTCTTTACTATGTAAACGTTTGCAATGGAGAATGTTATTGTTTAAATATGTTAATGTTAAACATTCCCCAGTTTTGCATAACCAACACTGTTATATTAATATACTATTTAACTCTATGATTATCTGTATCTAAGCCTCTGTTTAGATGCTCTGAAACTGCCTCTTATCTCAGTGCTTTTTACAAACTTGCGTTTTAGCCAGTGCGTTACAAATAGAATGAAAGATTTTTCTATTGGTTGATTTGAATTTGAAATTGAAAATCAGCCAATAAGAATTCAAGGGAAACTGTATATAAAGGGGAAACCTAACATTCAAAATTTAGTGTACGACTGGTGACCACATAAAGAAAACGTCGGGGACAGAAGATAACAAGATGGATAAAGATATGAAGTCCGCCGTGAAGATAAGTAGACAGCCGCAGGGATGAAGATAAGAAGACAGCCACCTGGATGAGATAAGAAGACCACCGCCGGGATGAAGATAGACCACTGCTGGGAGGAAGATGGAGCACCGCCGCCCAGATTCAACTTTAGTGAGTACCATATTTAGGATTTAATCTAACTAAATCTAAATCTTACTTCAATCAAGTATATGGGACCCTCATACTACCTTTTATACCTTGAGAATATTCACATATCCTTTGTATACACAGTTGCTGTTTTTGAGTTCATATTTAGGGGTAGATTTATCAAATGTCAGGTGGACATGTCCGCCTGACATCGATAAATGCCAACAGTAGGATTTTAGTGTGTATTTTGCGATGGGAGTTGTGGTGGTTTAAGGGTTAATAGTGTAGTGGGTTACTTTGCGATGGGTTTGTGGTGGTTAAGGAATTAATAGTGTAGTGGGTTACTTTGTGATGGGGTAGTGGTGGTTTAGGGGCTAATAGTGTAGTGGGTTAGTTTGCAATGGGGGTTGTGGCTGTTTAGGAGTTAATAGTGTAGTGGGTTACTTTGCGATGGGGGTTGTAACGGTTTAGGGTTTAATAGTATGCTGGGTTACTTTGTGATGGTTAGTATCAGATATAACTACAAAACAAAAAACAGTGCAACTCTTATTCAAGATGTAACAAACTTTAATCACACTTCTTATAAGACAATAAAAATGCACTTACTAGAAGTACAATGAATAATTGCACATACAAAGTATACCTGAGACCAGTCAGTATCCTTCAGCTTGCACCTTCATCATGAAAGTAAATAAGTATGTTGCCAAATATATTCTGTAATGGTTACTATCGTGCCAACAGATCCGGAATACCTCCTTTTCAATTTTTCAGGTGGCGTTACTAGAAGTGACTGTTCCACCCACAAATATTCATTGTACTTCCAGTAAGTGCATTTTTATTGTTTTATGAGAAGAGTTATTAAAGTGTGTTAAAACTTGAATCAGAGTTGCACTGTCTATTTTGTTTTGTAGTTATCTCTGATACTGAAGACCTGTGTGTTTGTTATCGAATTATACAGCTGCACTACTGATTCTACTGTGGAAGCTTGCTTTCGTGAAGTTTTCAACTTGAAAGACTCCATTTACGTATGACACTAATTTGGAAGACTTTCATCTGTTTTTGAAAAGACTTTCATTTGGAAATACAGATGTACTGATATGTTGTTGTTTTAGAGTAGTGGGATATATGTAAGCGCTGATATATTTTTTTCTTTTTGTTTATAGGGAAAAAGTTTTGACTGCCATAGAGCTTTTGGTAACTTCCATAAATAGCGTTAGGACTTTAATAAACCATTTCTCTCTCCATATTGGGCATGCCACATCAAAGTTTTGCTTGAAAGACAAGGATTGAATTACATTCTGCTGCTTTAGAATCCACTCAAGCATCTCCATTGTATAGTTCCATTGTGTTAGCATATTTTGTTGGAGACTGTGACTGAGTAAGCCCCCCTGTTTTGCTCATCAATTTGTTACACTGTGGTGAAGTGCACTACTCAATGGTATTGACAAGTGTGTCATGACCTTCTGTTTTATCAGCAGCCCTTACCGCAAGTTGTGGTGCTGTGGTGTCCCTGCAAGTACTTCCAAATTCCTCCCTATGGAAAAATGCAGCATGGTTAGTGTATTTGATATCCAAGAACTGTTGAGATTTCTCAATACTTTGCTCTTGCTCACTTCTTTTCACCATTATGTGTACTCATCCCCCATGCTCTCAATATGAGCCCTCATTTTATTGTAGTTAACTAAGCCAGTTTCTACTCACCCATAGCTTGATAAGATAATGATAATTTGCTAGTGCATTTCAGTGACACTGGCAGTACTGGTGGTGGCACTGATGGTGGTGATATCACTAAAGCACAAAGGGGAGGAAACTGTATCTGAGCTTTAAACCTGCTGCTTTGGGCATGGAATGGCAGGTAGGATAATTCTGACTAGCTAATTTGTTGTTTCTTTCAGATAGCTTAAAAGAAAAATAAGATAATCCAAATGTTAATGTGAATAAAATAAAAGAGAAGCCTTTTTTTAATTCAAACTTGTGGGGCAAACCACTGTATCCACAAAGTACTTCCGGGGTTAAGCTGTTGCATAAAAAAGTTACTTTATTTGAGTTACAGCACTTAAAGACAAAAGATCAACAGCTCAAAATGGCAGAACAGGGTCACAGCACGGCAAATGCAGACATGTTTCGTGTGGGTCTACCACACTTGATCACTGCTAGTTACTGCCGCTGCTGGGACCTCTATTTAAAGAGAAAGCTGTGGAATTTCTTTTGACTCACAATTTTATTTCTGTTTGAGGGGTGTTGCTATCTCCAGAGACGTGGGATGGCTATGGTGGCCAAGTTTGCCCCCTCCTACGCCAACCTTTTTATGGGTTGGTTGGAAGCCCACGTCTATGGAGATGACAACCACTTCAAACCACATATTGTTTATTATGGAAGGTACTTTGATGACCTGCTAGTGATGTGGGATGGTAATGAAGAAACAGAAAAAACATTAATTGAATCCCTTAACACTAACACTATGAATTTAAAGTTTACTGGGGAACAACACAAAACCAACATTAAATTCTTAGATTTGCTTAGATTGCTGACAAACACACAGACAGCCCTAATCAGGAAACCAACTGGGGGGATACAATTCTCAACTATAAATCCTGTCATCCAGGGCATGTTAAGAAAGTTATCCTGAAGGGGCAATATATAAGAACTAGAAGAAGTTGCTCACAGGAAAAGATATGAGGAACAATGCAAGGTACTAGAGGAAAGACTACTAAATAGAGGATACCCAGATACACTTCTTAAAGCCACTAAAAGCGAAGTAGACCAAATACCACAAGAAGATCTCTTAAAATATAAAAAACAAAGGTCCAATAACAATTGAATACTAATGAGAAAATAGTATTCAACACCCCTTACATGCTGGAGTACAATAAATTATGCAACCTTGTAAAACAATGTCTACCCATTCTTGCAGTAGATCCCAGTTTGGAAAGACTGGGGGCTGCAAATTTGTGGCAAAAAAAGTAAGACCACAGATCTCCCTACAACAAATTGCATAACATGGTTACCAAGCATATTAGGTTTCTATAAGTGTAAGGCCCAATGCTGTAAAACCTGTAATTATGTGATGGATAGAGCACATTTTTACCTCCACTGTCACTAATAAAACATATGAAATTAGATTCAAATTGTGCTGCAACTCTAATCATGTCATTTATCTCCTTACCTATAGGGGGTGCCAGATTCAATATGTGGGCAAAACGAAATGCCTTCTCAAGAACTCTAGAACATGTAAGGGACATAGAAAACCCTGAAATATTCACCCCGGTGGCCAAACACTTTAAATCCATGTATGCAGGGGATGCATTACTCTTGTCAATTCAAGCTATTGACCATGTCACCCAACACAACAGAGGAGGGGACACAGAGTACAAACTAAATTATAAGGAGGCACAGTGGATTTTTTATTTAAATGCTCGACACCCCTTAGGAATAAATATGGAAAGCGATGTAAATGTATTCATCTAGATGTTCCTGATCTAACTGTATTCACTACATATAATATCCACCAAAATCCCTAAAAGTTTTAAAAAGTTTAAAAGGTTCAAAAAGTAAACAAACATATAATAAGCATAATAAATAGTCAGCATATATAAAAAATGTGCCCTTGAAATTAAGACTTTGAACATAAGTAATCAAATGACCACATTGGTTAGTATCAGACAATCCTCTATAGAGGTCTGTGTCAGTGATAAATGTTAAGATAGGCAGGAGGGGGATAACTAATTGTTTTTAATTAATGTGTGTATTTCTCAATAAATAGAGGTTCCAGCAGCGGCAGTATCTAGTAGTGATCAAGTGTGGTAGACCCAAACGAAACATGTCTGCATTTGCCGTGCTGTGACCCTGTTCTGCTATTTTGAGCTGTTGCTCTTTTGTTTTTAGTGCGGTAACTCCAATAAAGTAACTTTTTTATGCATCAGCTTGACCCCGTATGTCTGCTTTTCCTCTGCATCAGGTGATGCCCGGAAGTACTTTGTTGATTCACAGGATTGTTTACGCCTTGAACAGAGGTGCTCTGTCTGGGCTCCCAGGACGAAGAGGAAGGATTTAGTGACCGCTGAAGAGACGCTGCCCGCTACATAGATCCCCACTAACTGGTAAGCGCCACTATACTCTGTTTTCACAAACCACTGTATCCCTGTCCACAATAAAATTATGGGAGTTA
The DNA here is from genome assembly GCA_905336975.1 of Bombina variegata variegata. Taxonomy (NCBI): domain Eukaryota; kingdom Metazoa; phylum Chordata; class Amphibia; order Anura; family Bombinatoridae; genus Bombina; species Bombina variegata. The sequence continues at coordinate 8,456 of CAJPDP010632471.1, forward strand.
CTAATGAGCAGTTGATTTCTATTAATCATTTGTGCATAATACATACATTGCATGTTAGTTTCAAAACCAAAAAATAGCTTTAAACACATTTTTACCCAGATATATTCTAATATTATAGTGGGCTCTCATAATCATGATAGAACTTTTTGAAGTTTAATATCCCTTCAAGGGCTTACTGAGTTTCAAAATGTATCTAAACTTTCAAAATTTTAGATCATATAATTTTAATGAAATGTTTGCAATGTGGGATACTAAAAGCTGGCTGCAGTAAATTCCATAACCATGTAAAACTGTTTTCCTATAGTACACATATATGGGAATAAAATAAAGAAAAGTTCACAGTATATTAAACAGAAATAATTAAATAATATTCAAGGAGAAACATTATGAGATCTGAACTTATGCAGTAAACTTGGCCTCCAGTAAAGAATTTTTACCTGCGTGTGTATTGGCACAGATTTGTGCCAGGTATGAAAAGGAACTCATGGAATGGAGAACAGAACATGTGCCTCCATCAGACTGTACAAGCCTGCTAACTTTTAACACAGACTGCATAGTTTGCATGGCAAAACAACGTTGGAGAAAATGAACCCTTCACTCATTAGTTGCTCCATATCTTAGAGATGAAGAGATATTCATTTCCTTGGCAATAGGTCTTAATGAGATTCATGAATAAGTATCTGTCTTCAGGGTTTGTAGAGTGAATTGGCATGGAAAAAAATAACTAGTGTTAACATTAGTCAAGGGAAAAAAAAACAAATTTCAACCATTAATCTAAAACGTATTTGTTCTAATGAGTAAATATAATTTAATGTTTTTTTGGACTTGTTATGTAGACATGGCTAATAATGGATCATCATTTTCCTCAAACTAAAGCCTGGTTTAGAACCATCTTTTTCTCTGGAGTCCACAAACATGTTCTTTTTTTCTCTATCTACATAAAGTTCTTTCCATAGATCCACTCTACTTTTTTTTAACATCTACACATATTCCAGTTGAGGAGCATGCCCTCTTGCAGATCCATTTCTGTCTATATGAAATTTTTCACATATTTAAACGTATGCTAGTTTAATAGAACATTGAATAAAGGAATTACATTTAAAGGGATTTTAAACTCTAGATTTAACCCACTATAAACTAAAGAAGCTAGGGCCCAAACTGTTTTTTTACTTTCTCTCATGCACTAGCATGCTGCCACCACCCTCACCACCACAGTTTTCTTAGTCATGTATTTTTATGAAAGATTATCAGTGATGCTGTTACAAGCAGTTAAGGGTTCAGGAGTGTGCACATGGCCTAAATAGGTTATGCTATGTATAACGGCGCTACAAACATTGTTGCAATTATTTCTGCCACATATTGCTCGATGAACATGCATGCTTATAAGCTTACCACTGTATGTTTTCATGGAAAAAAGTCAAATTTCAACAAATGATACAAAAAGAAAGATGTATAGTTGATTGAAGTGCATTTGAAATAAAATTGTGCTCTCTATCTGAATCATTAAAGTCTAATTTTGACACCCATTACTCTTTAAATAGATTTTTCTGATATTTAATTTTCTAATTCAAATGGGCTTTTCTAATTGATCAGTGTTTTTTCTTAATGATTTGAATAGCAATTATATGACATAAGTGAAGATACTGCAGGGAAAAGTGCAGGAGGTACTGGTGGGGGTCTCTACCTCAAAATATTTATCCATACCATTTTTTAAATCCCCCTTCTACTTCCGTTAACTTTCTCTTTCTTCTGTCTTGCTTTAGATATGTAAACATGGCATTGTATTTTTGAGGTTTGGGAATGCTACAGTTATAAATGGGGAGCACTCGCGTAGAACCATGATTGGGTACAGTCAAGATAAAATCATTATCTGTCTAGGTAAGGACCCAGGGGCTTGGTAATAGAGACAATAAATACAAACTCTGCAGGCTAGATAAAGTCCAGAACACAATTTCATAGAGTAAAATATTGTCAGACTATCCAGGTCAGCAAAAGTATGGCCCAAACAACTGTGCAGAGATGAGACAGGAGAGTGGTCAAAATAATGGCAAGGTTTCTGTCATGAGATGCAGGACAC
>CAJPDP010633065.1:2772-13348 GCA_905336975.1 Bombina variegata variegata
GAATTCAGCACTCTTTTTTAAAAAGAATTTATTAGCTCTCAAATATAATATATCCAATTACTACTCTGATCGTGAAAATGTGGTCTCCCTCACTATGTGAGCACTGAGACGCAAATAAAGGTATCAAGGGCAGTATATGCACAAAAAAAGTGAATACCAGAGTAATAAAATTGTTGCAAAAGTCAATTAGACAACTTACAAACATTCAAAACCTGACCGGTCAGGGATATGCACAGGTATCGGAGTTAAAATTACCTACTAACAATCAAGTGAATATTAGATCGAAGTAAAGCTAAACCTTCTACACCCTGCTGCACACAGCACCCCCTGAGGTATTTCCTCAGTGCATGGAGGTCATTACTGGGCAGGAAACGTATGGGATCGAAGAAGTGAATAGCAATCTCCAATTACATGAGCAGGAAAATAGCACATTAGATACGGAGAATATAAACATGAAGTACATATGGTATTGTATATAGAGGGGAATCGCCACCCAGACTTACTACACCCAGCTGCTCACGGCACCTCCAGGCGGAGGTATCAAGCTGGGCAGGAGGAAAAAATGGGATCTAAGTAGCCTCGGTGAACCTGCCCCCTAAATATGTACAAATCAGCGATACAGCACAAAGCATGCATATAAGGCACATACAGGAAAATCATCCAAAGTCCGTATGAATAGCTGTGTTAGGTCGTATGTCAAAATGGTTAATGAGCAAGCAAGATGTTCAAGATGTAGTAGTTAGTATCCAAAAGCCAAACAGATGTAAAGCATGTAGAAAAAGCAGCTTGTCAAGCATAAAGACACTTGCATCTGTCATGATGATTATCAGCCATAATGAAGTTATGCAGGCGCCCTCGACAGGGAGAGTCATATAAAGAAGTGCTCAGTGTGATAGCTGGCAAACAAAGTTCCTTATAGAGCAACAAATAAGAATAATACCACCTTAGCTTCGTGTCAGATATCCGTTATTCATAGTGCCAATTCATGCCTGTCTGAGTTATGAGCAGTTAGCGATGAAGTCATTCTCCTTGTCAGGCGTCTTTTACGCCATATCTCCGTGGATCACAGAGATATGGCGTAAAAGACGCCTGACAAGGAGAATGACTTCAGCCTGACAAGGAGAATGACTTCAGCGCTAACTGCTCATAACTCAGACAGGCATGAATTGGCACTATGATGTTTTCTCTCTTTCTATCTCATGACATATGAAATAAACAGTTGGTTTTGGTTGGTCATGAAAATAGGGATAAAAAATAGAACTAGAATAAGTTTTAGTTCTACGAGATAAAGAAAATATCACACCTTGGGGAGAGAACATTTTAGAATCATAGTTGATGGCTTTAACATCAGAAACCCTTTTAAAAGATAACAAACATAACAGGGTTGCAAGTTTTGTGGTGAGTTGTTTTAAAGACAAGTTAGAATTATCTGGCCAAGTTTGGACAAAAGAGATTATCACATCTACATCCCAAAAGGATGAATACCTAGAAGTAGGAGGTCTGTTTAGTTTAATGGATTTTAATAAACGACAAACAGTAAAATTTTAAACAATAGGATGATTATGTAGATATTCATGTCCAGCAGAAATAGCAGATCTAGCTATGTTTACAGATCTATAAGCTAAACCTTTGTGATATAAACAGGATAAGTAATTAATGACTTGGTTCAAAGGGGCTGAAATAGGATCCAAATTTCTGACATTGCACCAGCTAGACCACTTAAGCCATGCAGATATATAAAATTTTCTGGTTCCAGGAACCCATGAGTTTTGAAGGAGGAGTTTAGATCCCTCCGAAATCGGTTGACCAAGAACCCCTAAAATTGAACAAGCAATTAGTTGAAGATTGCCTTGGAGAACCAAATTGTGGAATTGTCCATTCTGGTCTGAGAGAAGATCTGGTTGAATTGGGAGAAGAGGGGGAAGAAAGAACATTTCTAGAAGATAAGGGTACCAAATCTGTGTTGTCCAGAAGGGCTTTATGATTGTGATTGAAATCTGATGTTTCCTGACAAATAAAATTATCAGAAGGATCATTGAAAAAGGAGGGAACATGTAGGCTCCCTGGACAGGCATCGATAGGTAGTGCTTCTGGAACCGGTCTCCAACTGAAAAAGGGACGAATCTGGAAGTTCAAACGAGAAGCAAAAAGGTCTATCTTGAATGGGCCTCTCAAATTCTGAATTTCTTGAAAAAGAAGAGGGTTCAGCTTCCAATTTCTGAAATCCATCAAGTATCTGGATCCCCAGTCTGCAACTTGGTTGCAAAGACCTGGGATATATTCTGCATGTAAAGATATATTCTGAGATAGACAAAGATTAATTAAATTTTTTGTTAAATTTGATAACATTTTGGAATTGGTTCCTCCAAGACGATTGATATAACGCACGGCAGAGATGTTGTCCATGCACAGAAGAATAGTGATGGGAAGATTGTGCTTGACAAAACTCTTGACTGCAAAAGCTCCAGGTAGAAGTTCTAAACAGTTTATGTGCAGGGAACAGTATCTCGCTCCCCAAACCAGTCTGCTTGCATCAGATTCTATGATGACATCTGGGGAACTGACGAAAATGGCACTGCCATTCCAGGCCTCTATGTTGAGAAGCCACAAATTGAGTTCTTCCAAAGCATCTTCTGTCAAAGAAATGGGAAGTTGATAAGATAAACCTTTACGGAGATCATACATTTTTAATCTCTGTAAGGCTCTGTAGTGCAGAGGGGCAGGAACATTTGCCTGAATAGAAGAAATAAATAAAGAAAAGAAAATTAAAGAAATTAAAGATTAAATAACAATTGAAAATTAATAACAAATGAAAAACAGCAAACACTTAGAAATGCAAAAGTACTAATATTATGATATATCAATATAAATATGTAAATCAAAAGAACTTATCTCTAAAAAGAGAAAAGAGGATAATTTGCTACATGTTGGTGGTCACTATATGGCTATTTGGACACTTCTGATTGGTCTCTTTGGTCTCTACCTTCTCAAGATGTGTTCTCATTGGTCTCATTGGTGTTTTACTCTTTGTTTTATATGATGTTTTAAATGTATTGTTATTTTTTTCTTTAAATCACTGTGTGAGCAGTAAAGGAAAGTTAATAACAAAATAGGAGTCTCTGTCCTTGTAATAAAATCAATAACTTTTCAATCCTGTATTTGTTTTTTCTGGTCTGGTTACTCTTTTGGGAAGCTACCCCTCACTGTTAGGCCTTTAGCCAACCATGAGAAAGCCCTGTCCCTCTCTCTCTCTGCCCCCTACTGTCCAGGTGAAAACATTGTTTGCCTTTGCCTTCCTGTCATCATGAAGTGAATGGCTTTATGTATTTTGTGAACTGCCTTTCACTCGTTATCTAATATGTCAGTATTTTTAAGTATATCGACCAGGTTTTGAGGCTGTGAGATGGACACTAATGTGTTACATGTATTGGTAAAAGGGAGAGGACCCTCCATAAAACCAACTGGAGCATCGTTACCCTACTCATCAGTAGCTTTATCACTTGACAATTGACATAATGGATGGAAGGATACAAAACTTTGCAAATATCCAACAGTAATGCCCTGTTGGGTCTATGGGTCTTATCTAACATCAAAATCTATGTTTATATAATGCCTGGGATAAGCATAAGGCTATCCTATCAACTAATATGTTTACATTATTAGGAAAATGTAGGCAGACTTGTTGAGCTTATGTTTTTTTCCCCATCAAAATATATGTTTCTATGTTTTTAAGAGAATACAAAATGTTTAGGGGCTAACCCCTTGCAATTCCTCTTATGTTTTCCCTATAATAAGACCTTGTTATGTGTATTTGGCCAGAGATAAACTTGTTGTCTGAATTATTATCCAGTGAATTGCAAAACTAGTCAATTCTTTCTGGATACACCCAATATATTCTCTAGCTTCTTCTAGTTGTTTGTACTTAAAGGGACAGTCTATGCCAACATTTTTATTGTATAAAAGATTCCCCAGTTTTGCATAACCAACAAAGTTATATTAATATACTTCTTACCTCTGTGATTACCTTGTATCTAATTCTCTGCAGACTCCCTCCTTATCTCAGTGCTATTTACAGACTTGCATATTAGCCAATTATTACTGCCTCATGAATAACTCCTCTGAAGTGAGCACAATGTTACCAATATGGCACACATGAACTAGCAGTGTCTTGCTGTGAAAAGCTATAAAATGCTCTTAGAATAGAGTCTGTAGTAGCTTAGTGATTGGGCACAATTTTAAAGTGTTTAAAGGTTATAAAGTATATTGATATAACAATGTCGGTTGTGCAGAGCTGTGGAATGGGTAGTAAAGGCTTTATCTATCTTTTTAAAATATATCTTTTTGGAGTAGACTGTCCCTTAAAGTTTTAACTGTAAAAGTAAATTAGAGCACTCATTCAACACATTATTCCAGTCTCCCATAAAGTTTGTATCTGTAACTAAAAAGGTAGTAAATGCATTCTGAAATAATCCACAGGGTATCATACCAAGCTTACTATACCTAGGTTTAGTTTTCAACAAATAATACCAAAAGAAAAAGTAAAGCTGCAGACTTGGAAGATCGCATAGTCTAGAGGCTCTCCGTTTGAGAAAAATAACATGCCAGCTTTCCACTACACAGACTAATCACTCTAGCCATCAAAATATGGGGGATGTTCTATAGACTGAAGCTGATTAGATGGTGATCCTCTTTTGGCAAAAATATGTGAGTTAGAGTCAGATATAAGGAAGACCAGACTGCAGCCTATTCTTAACATTGCTAACACCCTCCCCCGGCTTGCTGGGTAAAACAGTCCTAATTTTACTGCAGTACTTATTTACCTAATAAGATAGTTCTTCACTGCATGAGCCAAACAATAAGATGTTTATTATCTGAGCTGGATCAGAAGCTGACCATAGGATATGAAGACCTACACACACAGCTGAGAGCCTCACATAAGGAGGATACTTACAGCGGAGTAACAGCAGTGGGAGAGAGGAGTGATCAATTGCATAGCTATCTCCTGCATCTAACTGAGAGACGCAGCCACTCTTAGGTGATCCGCCCTAGCAATGAAGTCGTTCATCAGATGGCAAAGAAACACCTACTCTCACTATCTGTCCCAGCTGAAGGGGAAATGGCCAATCCTTCGATGCGGGACACAGGCACCCAACAATCACAAGCGATGCCACTACCATTAAACTGCGGTAAGGAACACTTTGCTGGAATCAGTGCAAAGAAGGTTTGCAATTGGAAGAGTGCCCTGATAGCGGATGCACACACGTGGCTGTCTGGAGGTCGGGAAACTTATCTGAGTTCCTTTTTCTTCAGACATTCACAGTTTTTTAGAGTTGGAGGTACTACCTTTTTTTAAGTCGCCATGGCTTTCACAGGCTTTCAGAACATCAAACAGCCCTTAAAGCTCTTACAGCTGGGCCCGGTAAGAGCTTCTTTGAAAACAGGAGTGGGCTAATATAATTAGAACCTTTCTATGAGAGGGTCGATCATTGATCTTTGGGACATACTGCAGGTAATTTACCTGGTTATGGAACCTTGTGATGAGACATGCTACGTGGTTAATCGGATTATGTCCCACCACAAACATGTGACATTCAGTTGATTTCTTTACAATGTTATCCTGTTTCATTTTCCACTTAATGTTTTGTTCCTTATATGAGTATGTTCTTTAATATAGCTAATCAATATGGCCTCATGGAACTAGCCTAGAGTGTTGTATGTATTGTGACGCTCCTATCTTGATCTGTGGAGCTATGTTATTAAGGCTGTTTATGCATTTTATATTTCAATCACTAGCCCCTAATAGAAGGTAGTTACAATGCTACTACATATTAATTTGTGAAATGTTGGGGGTTGTTCAGTGAAATATAGGTTTAACAATTAACACCTATTCTGCATATCCTATGACTCATGTGGCTTATAAGATAGTATACTTTCATAAGTATGGACCAATTTACATATTACCTTGATCTCAGGTGAAATTTATTTTTTCCAAGGTAACTCTGCCTAGCTATTGGCTGTATGTGACCCCTCAGCTGTAATGTGTGTACTGTATGTTATTTATACTCTATTGCAGATCTGGAACAGAATTACTTCACATGAGCTATTATGACCTACTCATCAAACTTTAACTGTCTCATTTCACACACTTGATCATACATAACAGGAGCCTAAATACATTTCGGACATGCTATTTAAAGTACCACCTTAGCTACATTAACCTACAAATGGTTCTAGTAAAAGAGAAACACTGGATCCCAGATTGGGATGGTTTACACTTTAGTTAGTTGAATTTACAGGGCACATCTAGGAGAGACATACACTTATACCTTTTATGGGGTCTTGTGAACATTAGGCTCAACACATTGACAAAAGTAATCTCATCTCGTACATAGCCCAATGCCCTTGATTCACCATTTTAGCCATGGATCAGTTTACAATGTGGTATTTAAGTGGGTAGATGGAGAACTAACTTTCATCAATTATCATTAGCTAAGTACTAGCAGTAATCTTTAATTTAAGTAGTTGTGCACAGTGAGTCTGCTGGGTTAATTTTCTAGCGGCTTGTGCCCGCTGAAGTTGCAGTGTCATTAAAATCAGGACCTCTCCAATAATTGTATATATTTTTGCTTGTGATATCATAACACAATATATCACACCAATAGGAAGCAAACCATATGTCAGAGGTTCTATAGTACTTCCAATGTATTAATATAAAAAAATGTAAGGTTGTATATTGACTTTAGCAAGAAACTATGTACTATGTATTAATGTTTTACAGTATATGTTGTATTGCATAACTCTTACCTTAATAAAAACTATTTTTTCAAAATTGCATGCCCTTTCTGAATCATGAAAGTTTAATTTTGATTTGACTGTCCCTTTAAGTATTTCATTTCCTTTCTCCAAAAACTTTATTGACTTTATAAATGAGCATTTATGCAATTTATCTGCATTGAATGCTTATAGTTTAAAGGTTTCAGTCGGTCTTACTTTTTAACTTACATTTAAAAAAATAATAATAATCTAGTTTTTAAATGTAAATTGAGCATGCACAAGAATGAACTTCAAAGTTACTTTGTTTACTAAATGTACTTTGTTTTTACAGTTTTCTTTGTTGAAGAGCATATTTGGGTAGGTGGCAAGCATGTATCTAAAAATGCTTTTATTAAAGAGATGTTAAACAGTCTGTTTCATTGTTGTAATAAAAAAGCAGTTGCTTATACTTAAAGGGACAGGAAACCCCAACATTTTATTTTGTGATTTGGATGAAAAATACAATTTTAATCAACTTTCCAATTTACCTCTATTATCAAATTTGCTTCATTCTCTTTTTATCCTTTGCTGAAGAAGCATTGTCAGCTAGCTGAACACATCTAGTCAGCACATCACAAGAGACAAATGTGTGCAGGCACAAATCCGCAGCTAGCTCCCACTAGTGTAGAATATGTGCATATTCTTTTTCAACAAGGGATACCAAGAGAACGAAGCACATTTGAAAATAGAAGTTAATTTAAATGTGTCTTAACAACATTACAAGCTCTATGTGAATCATGCAATTTTAATTTTGATGTTTATATATCTTTAATATAAATCATTACAATATGTATTATTCATCTATTTAAATGGTTTTACCTTTTATTATTTTTTTTACACTACATTTGTGATTCCTGTCACAGCCCTACAAGGAGGAAGAACCTTTACAGGAGGTTTTAAAGGGACAGTCTACAATAGAATTTTTATTGTTTTAAAAGATAGATAATCCCTTTATTATCCATTACCCAGTTTTTCACAACCAACACAGTTATATTAATACACGTTTTACCTCTGTTATTACCTTGTATCTAAGCATCTTCTGACAGCCCTTGATAACATGACATTTTGTTTATTATCTATTGCCTTGTAGTTAGTATTGTGTTGTGCTAAATCTTAAATAACTCCTCGGGAGTTAACACAATGTTATCTATATGGCCCACATGAACTAGCAGTCCCCTGTTGTGAAAAGCAAATAAAAAAGCGTATTAAGGGGGCGGGGCTAGCTTTGAGCCTGAACAGTCGCACGGTGCTATAGCTCTAGCTACTTGTTATAAATAAATATACCCCAGACCGTTCAGCCCAGCTAACTTGATCATTATAAGGTACCTAATCGCTTTTGAACTCTACTGGAGAAGTTTAAAGATGAAGAGACACTCATGTATTTCTCTACAGAGCAAGATTTTACAGAGCAACTAACCAGGGCCCATGAGAGCGGCCATTGCCCAACCCTAACCCCACGCGGTGATTCACGCAATGAAGAAAGACAACAGAAATCTCTCCTTAGCGACTGAGAACCCCTCACCTTGGGAGGTCAGAGAGCCTCTATTCCTGGATCGCTGATTCACGGATTAAGCCACAACACCGCTCCTGCTGTATAGCTACTACGGCAAGCAGTTACTGTCTTACGGCTTGTCTGCCCACTAAACGAGAGCTCCTCACTCAGATCACAGCAGCCTAGTTGACAGTTTTACATAATGGCAAACTACTCCCACCCTCTGGAACCTACTAGGAACAATGCCCATGACATCGCTATGGAGACTTACGATGGCCAGCAGTCATTTAAGACATACATAGACGTTAAGGAACATTTGCGGAAACTGTGTGAAGAGGTGAAAACTTTCTTCAGCCCTACTTGCGATGCCTGCACGACTCCGGATTATGCACCAATGACCCAGGAGATTTACAAGATGGAGCTGCGTTGCCAGACGGACAGTTCTGAACCACTGGAGACCGAGTCTCTCGTTTCACATAATGCTGACACCGCGATCTCTGCTGGACTAGCTGCCGCATTATGCACTACTCACCCGCTCCTGATTCTTACTGACTCCAGGGACTCAATTGAGGGTAAGCTCATCCATATCCAACAGAGACATAACCGTCTTTTGAGATCCCACAGAGGACAGGGATACCTATCACAGCCCTTTCAGCTGGCTGGAGCCCCTCAAGCCTTGAGATGCGGAGTGGGATAGTGTGGACATGCACCCGGAGCCTAATGCTTCCTCTACCTAACAGTACTCCTCAAAGTGCCAAAGGGAAGGGACATTTGTTGCATGGGATCATACAGTGGTCCTTACTACTCATGTTAATCACTTTTAGAGTTTGTTACCCTGGATATCAGGCTTAAGTTTAAAATCCTGAATGCAGCCTAGCAAACGCCAGTTACTAAGAGCCCCTATGACGGCTGGTAGGCCTGAGAGATTTGGTATGAGTGACTGAGTATGTAGCAAATAAAAAGGGTGCATGTTTGTTTTATCTATCTGTTCTTAGTAACCTGCACATAAGACTACACGGCAATGTTATATGTAAATACTATGTAGAATCCTGGTTTGTTCTTTTGTTTCATATGCACATAGGTAAAATTGTGATTAGTCTATCATTGCAATGTGATTTTACATATGTCTTGCACCAATTGCTATTATATCTACAGGGACATAAAGTTCCCTACATCTATCTTAAACATAATATATTTGGGTTCCTAACTCTGATCTCTTCTGTATGCAACCTCCCTCATTATGGGACGCTACCCGATTCTACTTTCAGGCTGCTTTGTCTGACACGTGGAGTATTAGACTGCATGTCATAGCTCCACTTATATGGCTATTAGAATCCCATTTAATATGGGACCTATACTTGGCAGAATGATAGGACCTATGGGACAAATACCTAGCGAGCAACAATTAATCACACAGATATGGATAGCTGTTCATGTATCTGGTCACTGATTCCCTTACCTTAGAAGGAAGCTACTGGCGTCTTCCCACTTATGTACATAAGACGAGAATACTCTCACATCCTTTTTATATATATCCCTGAAACTCTTACTTACTGAGTTATATAGCTACTGTATGTGCCTGGCTAGTTTGATGTCATTTCTATCCTGAAAAGATAATTCACAGAGAGATGTCATAAGTATGTATACTTATGCAAGATGTATTGGTCTCACCCTCTACACACATACAATGACTTTAAGCTGTCCATTGCCTGTAAGGTTAGACTCCTTTCATTTTTCAGTCCCCTCCATCTCTACCAAGGAGTCTAGTTAGACTTACCCCTAATTTTACACAACTAGGTTTTTTTTATTAGGGAACCAGTCCTGAGAGAACTGGATCCAGTTCTTCCCATATATATTCTCTTAGGGAGTCCCTTGCTAAGGATTATAGCCTCCATATTAGATATTGAGCATTCCCCCAGAGCTGTCCTTAGCCCAGATTAGCAAGATATTAGTTCAAGCTCTGGTATTACTTAATGACTAATAATTATGCTCTGCTAACTCCTACACAGATAAAGTAGATGTCCCTAGAACCAGATTCTTTATAACTTTATGACGTCACTATTTACTGGGTTTCACTGACCCCCTACTTCTCTCCTCTTCATACTCCCTTAACATTAGATAAGACACATCCCTAACAAGAGCCCAGCCACCCCTCCCCCCTCCACACTCCTTCTGCCCCTCACTCCTTCTCACCTTTTTTTTCTTTCTCCCCCCCTTCTTCATCTCTTTAAAGCAGCTCAGGTCTGCTGATTTTCCCCATCTTGCTTTCTT
>CAJPDP010633143.1:0-12496 GCA_905336975.1 Bombina variegata variegata
CTTCCTAAATCATGAGAGAAAAAATGTGGGTTTCATGTCCCATTCAGCAGGGTTTGTGTGAGTGCAGTGTGTATGTAAGGTGTGTATAGTGTATATGTAGATGTGTGCACATGTGTAAGTAATATGTGTGTGTATAGGTTTTGTATTGTGTGCATATGTTTAGTATGTGTGTGTGTGTGCTTGTGAAGTATTAGTGTGTGGTGAGTGTGCATTTGTTTGTATGTAGTGTGTTTGTATGCATGTGTAGTGCGTGTGTGAAGCATTGTGCACATACACATCTTTAAACAAAAAAGAAAGAAATAATAAGACATGATTTATCTACATCTTTTAGATGCTATCCTGAATCTGATGTCCTCCAAATGCTCAGACAAGGTGACTGATGTCAGCACGTGAGGATCTGCATTATCTCTTGCCTTGGTGGCTTTCTGGGTGCAGAAAAGGATTGAGTCTCACGCAATCAGAGCATCTGCCACTCAGATGCCTTTTGTGGACTCCCAGGGGATTCCATAGACCTAAAAGGATTTTGTGCTAAGACGACATGTGAGAGAGCAGCGGGATTCCATTGTTTGCAGGATGATATATATAGCAAAGGTTAAAGACCAAGGTTAAAGGCAATAAAAGCAAAATTGGAAACAGTGACACAATATACGGAACTGTTTATTTGTAGTATTAGGTAAAGGATATTTGACCACTTGGCAGACCAAGAGGGCTGCAGCACATTACACAGTTACTAAGGGCTAATAGTGCATTCATGGGCATCCAAGGGGGGCTGGAGGTGCACCCATGGCTGGGCATGTCATGTCTGCCTTATTCTGTGAACTAAAAGAGACAGTAATTCAGCCCCTGTGCAACTTTAAGGGGTGTGTGACTCCCTCAGTGTAAAGAAAAGGATCACTTCTTTCATTTAAAGGTTTACCTGACCCTCTGTTTATCAAGTCATCAGTGAGAACATTTTTCTAACCCATTACCCCATGTTTAGAGTAATAAATGCAGATCTCTGAAACTGTACCTCTATCCAAAAATAAAGCCGTGCATCCATGAGGCCACATACTTAACCGTTTTGCACCAGAGCCATTTCATACCCCTTTACTAGAACTGTTTTTACTTGTTTGGCTCTCATTGCCAGTACACTTTTTTTTTAATTTATTTTTTCTGTGAAGTACCCACACAAATTATACCTCGTTTTATTTTTCAGTAGATCAAGCATTTTTTGAAAATAATTTTAGTTTGCAGAAATGTCATATATGGGAAAATCTAACCATATTAAATGCAAACAACAAAAATAAACAAACCCTAGATTTTGTTGTAGTTTTCTATTGCGTAAATAGCAATTTGAAATATTTAGGTGATAATAAATTGCTAACACAAATTTTATAGTCCCACACTTCATATCAATTCACCTTCCCAAAACAAAAAAAATGTAGTTTTTTTTATATCTATATTAAAATCAGAAGAATACATTTTATAATTTTTCTCACTATGCAGGTCTAAAATATGTAGCTTTAAAAATATTTGGTACATTTTAATATTACCCAGACTTCTTACAACAGAGATGAGATCCCACAGTGTGGAAACAGGGCTCCTTTATTTCAAAGTGGGTTTTATTTTTTAAATATTTTTATTGAAACCAGCAATATGCAAATATATAGAACACATATCTGGTTACATTTTAATAATTTAACCATTATGGAAAACAAATTGTTTGCGATACACAGGAAAAATAAATAAAAATTAGAAATAAAGTAGCCTGGAGCTGTGTCCATTTCCGAGTTCAACACCTGTGGATGTTATATTATGTCCATAAGAGTTATAACTCTGCAAGTCCAACACCTGTGGATGTTATATTATGTCCATAAGAGTTATAACTCTGCAAGTTCAACACCAGTGGATGTTATATTATGTCTATAAGAGTTATAACTCTGCAAGTCCAAGGAGCGAGTAATTAAATAAATACAGCAACTTATTATCCAGATAGCAGAAATACATTGATATATACCTGAAAAGTCTAACATACCACGGATCATAACATTAAGATGCCCATTTATCAAGCTCCGAATGGCCTGTGTTTCTGGCGAGCCTTCAGACTCGCCAGAAACAGCAGTTATGAAGCAGTGAGCAGGCGGACAGAGATCGCCGGAATTCAACCTGATAGAGTACGATCGGGTTGATTGACACCCCCTGCTAGCGGCCGATTGGCCGTGAATCTGCAGGGGGCGGCGTTGCACCAGCTGCTCACAAGAGCTGCTGGTGCAATGCTGAATACGGAGAGTGTATTGCTCTCCGCATTCAGCGAGGTATGTCGGATCAGGTCCGACATACCTTTGATAAATATCCCCCTAAGTCTAGACATGCAAGGGGCAAAATTAGGTATAACATTTCGAGAACATATACTCTTCCCAATACATTTTCATTTCATCATATATTGGGACACATTTAAATTTAATGTAATAAAAAACAGTAGTGTGTGATTACATTCTTCTATCCATTGAGCTATATTTGGGACATTGCTACTTTTCCGCTTTCTAGCAATAAGTATTTTAATACTGTAACAACATATATTACACAACGTTTTCTGTGAAACAGTAAACTTTTTCGTTATGTTATGAAATAACCATATGCACAGGTCTAAAGATATGGAGTATTTGATAATTGTATTGAGTTTGTTTTGCTACGTCTAACTATACAGGAGTTAGTTTATGACATTGCCACCAAACATGAGCCATGTTCCCCACACCTCCAACAGGTGTCTGAAATAAGCTTATAAATCTTTTTGCACGTAGCAGGGGTTAAATATCACATATGGAGGATTTTAAAGTTCATTTCCAGCAATCTACTAGAATTAAAAATTTGGCGATGTTCTCGATGTTTTTACAGGAGTCAATACAAGTCAGATATATATTTAATTCCTCACACCATCTGTCAATATAATATTTAGTAGATCCTAGGTTAACTTGCTGTAATAGTGTTTAGCTTTACTCTAGCGTACGGTGAGGAGTATATCACAATTTTTTTTTGTGATAAATCTGATCATAGTCCCATTCTTTGCCAACAGACATGGTCAAGCGCTTTCTCCGCATCTGTTGATACTATTGCCATTGGGATGTTGTATGTAGTTGCGTATTCTATTAAAAGTATCACTCCCACAGTGTTCTCTTGCCTCTCTAGAGTGTACAAAACCTACCTGGTCCCCGTGAATGAGGTTAGGGAGGAGAGTATTCTATTCACCAATAATTTTATGTATATTTTCAAGTCTGTATTAAGTAATGATATAGGCCTGTAACTCTCTACCATATCAGGATCTTTCCCTGCTTTAAAGAAAATGGAAATATGCACTTCTAAACTATGGTCAAGGAAAGGGCTGGAATCAGAGATGAAATTAAAAAGTGTCAACAAATGTGGAATAAGTATATCCTTATACTTTATCCAGTGGCACATTTTTAATTACTTGGCCAATTTCTGTAGGAGAGAATGGGCTATTAAGTTTATCTCTCTGTTCTTGGGATAATGTAGGTATATCAATATAATTTAAATATATGATCAGGAGAGCTCTATCCTCATGTGGAGTTAACTCTGTATCAGAGGCGTCTTTAGATAAGTTGTAAAGAGATTCATAATAAGTCCTAAAAGCCTCAGCTATACTTTTTGTAGATTGGAGTACAACATTATAAGACCCTCTAATAGAGAGAACATAAGACCTATTATTAGGAATTTAAAGAGAAAAGAGAAATACCCTTATTCCAGCACTAACTCTTGAACCAAAATAGAAATTACCCCTGGTGAAGTGTGCAAGCCAGTGATAGACACACGAACCAGCAGTCTCAACAAATTAGAAGGGTAGCCATTTATTAAAACAAATCTAATACAAATGTAAATGCATTAACCCTTCTTGTTGGTTCATAATCTAATTGAACCACTGTAAAGTATTGTATCAAATTTAAGACACCAAAAACAAAAAATACTATTAAACTGTGACTCTGTAAACAATTAAAATGTCCAAAATGCAGTATGTATAAGTGGCAAGCCGGCTTAATATCTTCGCATGCAATTTGTAATAATTCCAGAATGTTTAGCTAGCAAATTTAGACCAGCATTCAAAAGCTTGGTGATGTGACAGTCAGTTGTTAGTCAAGCAAGAAAGCTGAAAGACAGTAGCAAGCTGCGTAGAGAATGAGATTAGCGCTCTTAGCAAGTAAGCCTCCACAAATGTTAGACAGAGAACACAGTTAATATCGGGTGAGCGGTACCTCCCCTTGCGATCACAGTGGAAAATATATTCACAGCTCACCTCTCCGTTCACGACTTCAAATTTGTCTGAATCCAGGTGCTGCTTCCTCCCTTGCAGAGGTAGTTATAACTAGATTGCTCTGCTTATTCAGCATTTCCTTAGAGGTGGGGACCACATCCCAGCGGTGAGCTGTTCTTCCAGCTATGAAAATACAGCCTAGTATCCAATGCTTGGAACTCTTCTGGGGGCAAACTGAGCAAACACCACGCTCACGGAGCTCCAGTGGGCATGATCAGTAGACACTTGCAACACGTGTTTCACCCATTCCAATGATCCTATTGGGCTTCATCAGGCATGTGATTGTCACATAGAGATTATTTATATCATGCCAGGTGAAATACTTAACTAATTCGGTGTCAGAAAAAATATATCGGTGCATCACAAAAGTAAAACATACATCATTATACATGCCATGGCTGGCTTCACAGAAGGTGTTATTAGAGATCACGTTTGCGGGCGTGATAGCTAAATACCGTATAAATAAGTTACATATATAGAGATCCTAAATTAACAATTCTAGAAGTCCTATCAACAGGTGCCTATATATAACCTCCCCCACATAACATACTACTCCATGGTGTACATAAGGAGGAAAAGACATCACTAAATGTGATTAATTTGATAAATATATTTACATTACATTAACTACCCGTTTACATTACACTTGATCAAAGAAACAGGGAGTTGGGGGCGGGTGTATTGGAGGAAGTTTTGTTCTGGAAAGAAAATCTAAATATCCTGGTCATTGTGATACCGCTACACCCTGGAAAAAACACTTATTTACAAAAAGGGGGCATAGTTCAATTCCTCATTTAAGCCCCCAGGTTGTACCGTATCAAGATTAAATATCCATTTACATTCCTCCCTTAAGAGGGCTTTATCCCAATCTCCACCTCTTTCACTTACGCTTACCTTTTCTACACCCATAAAGTGTAAACTTTTAACCTCACTGTTATGAAATTCAAAAAAGTGACGTGCAATACCACTTGTTTTTATTTGTTTTTTCAAAATGTCACGTATATGTTCTTTCATCCTTTCTTTGAGTTCACGGTAAGTTTTCCCAACATATTGTCTGGGGCAAGAACATGAAAGAACATAGACCACCCCAATGGTTTTACATGTAATGTAACCCTTGATTCTATGTGTAATACCCTTAGTATCTTCAATTAGTCCACCTCTTAGTAGATATTTACACATTTTGCATTTATTGCATGGAAAACACCCATTTTTAGGTTTGGAGCTCTGTAACCAGTTCTTTGATTCATTGCTAACATAATGACTATGAACAATTTTATCTTTTAGGGACATATTATGTAATATTATAAGACCTATTATGTTTACATCTAAGTTTTCGAGCAAATATTCTACCACATTTGTTATCTCCCTCGTAGTGTACTTGAGGCAATGACTCCACACCAGGATGAAAGGCAATGTTGCTCAGGGTATTCTCCAATAATAATCTCCAATAATAATCTATGTTGTTTAATGAGTGTGCTTTCATACTAAGGAGCTTGCCTCTCTGACGTCTGAGACGGAGCCTGTATTATGAGAGAAATCTTCCCTCAATGTTTTTTCCTATTTTCTTTAATACAGATGGTGAGAGTCCACTATACATTTACTCATGGGAATTACTCTTCTCTACCACTAGGAGGAGGCAAAGCTTCCCAAACCCCAAGAGCTCTATAAACCCCTTCCCACCTCACACATACCTCATTTTACTTTGCCTCCGCTGGAGGTGGTTGAAAAATGAAGATGTGCATGTGTTCTTCAGAAAAAGGGGTTTTCGGTCTATGTAGAGGCCTGGTTCACCTCATGGTAAATCCTTCATAGGCCCTTTGTTATTGGTCACATGGGCGTGTCCCTTTATGGATCTACAATATACTCCCATCGCATGTCAGGTTTGCGCACATCGGGTCTATGCACATTGGGTTAGAGCATGTCCCTTAGGCTTCTAGGAGTTACAGGTTAGTTTTGTGCACCATGTTTTGTCTGTCAGGTTAGCACACATCCGCGCATCATTGTACGCACGCCGGGTTAGCGTGCATTTTCTCAGTTTTGCCCGCAACTGTTTTTTTTCTCACCACCATTATCCAATCTCCACATATACTGTATGTAAAATCCGAAGCTGATGGCCAGTCAACCACACACTACACCATGGAATGGTCTGTCCAAGTAGTCTGTAAGATGGTGGCCCTACGTGCCCGAGTCATACAGTTAATATCTAAAAATACATAATCCGGGAGAATCTGGAGTGTGGAAATTAATGCAAAGTATATTTTCTATTCTCAGGATGCAGTACCCTCCAGACATCATGTACCACTAGATCCCTAAGATGATATTTGATTTTAGAAATTACTCTATAAGGGGTAGATGATGAATTATCTATAATATGGTTCATGATAAAGTCCTCCCCCCCCCCTATTTAGGAGACCTTTGGATGTTTCAACTGTCTTTAATCTCTATTTGTTTTAAGGAGGAAATAGGGACTTTCCTCTTAATCAAACAATGGATGTATGTGGGGATGATGATCACTTTCAGCACAATAATCATCTGAAGATTGAGGAATGGTGTGACCCTCCATTTAAAGGACTGTAATTCCATCTTTTACTTGAGGGTTCTCATTCCTCTTTAATTATATCAGAAGGGAGATAGGTGTGTTTTATGGCAATTACATGCTCTTAAAGGGACATAAAATCCACATTTCTTTCATACAGGTGATGAGAGTCCATGATCCATTACTCCTGTGAACTATTCTGTCCTACCACTAGGAGGAGGCAAATATTCCCAAACCCCAAGAGCTATATAAAACTCCTACCACCTCAGTTACCTGTCTTGCCTTTGCCTCCACTAGAGGAAATTAAAGAATAAAGAGGTGCTCTCAGTCTATGTTGTGGCCCATTTTCCCCTCAGAGCACAGTATTTGTGAGAGGGATGAATATGGGGTATGGTTAGTGGCTCTCTTTTTGACCTCATAGGAAATATTGTCACAAACCCTCCATAGTGGTCACGGGGCTTGTTTTTTGCATCCCCTTATGGATCTACAATATAATACCTCTTTTCCATAACCTCTGCTTATGTTTAAGTTCGGGTTTGGCTATCTACTTTACTAGTAGATAAGTGTCTGTTGGTAAGTATAATATTTTTATTTATATGACACAGCTTAGAGGAGGAGCGCTAAAATAGCCCCTAAAAGGGGATAAGTAGCTAAAGGTGGGATCTATAAAGGTGTTACAAGATATGAATAAAAATAGTTTAATTTAAAATATAAAAGACGATATATACAATGATCAAATGTACAATGAAATACAGTAATCATCCAATATCTATACTTTAGAATACAGTCATGTCTCTGTTGGGCCTATATATAGAGTATTGCTTCAAATACCTATATAAAGTATTGCTAAAAATCCCTGAATAATCCTAGAGATGGATTAAAATGAGATACAGTATTACAATAGTATGCGGTTTTACATGAAGTATTACAATAATATGTCCAAAACAAATGTCCAAATATCCAAATAGTGTGACATACGTTAAATGATGATGGTTAAAAAATGATAGTGGTAAAAAAATAAACAAGTGTATCCGTGATAAAATAATAATAAAAATAGAAATACAATTAAAAAATGCAAAATTATGTGATCAAAAAATGTGTTCTTTACGATATTCGTGAGCAAAATTAGGTGTACACCTAAAAAAGGCAGATAATATCACAAAAAAAAGGCTGATAATATCACTAAAAAATGTGTCACTAAAAAATGTATACGTTCCTTATTTGTGTATAGGTTTTCTTTTATAATCCAAAGGTGGTTGGTATCCTGAAAGAAGTTTTCTTCATCAATCTTTATGGGTATTGATCCTCAAAGTATATGGTGTATGTCGATTTCCTATAGAAAAATAAAATATATAGTGCAATAACGCTACTATCTCCAATAGAATAAATATTCTGCTTACCTATATGGAATGAACCTGAGCCGTGGTATCATTTAGTGTATAAGCATTTTGGTCCTAAACAGGACCTTTCTCAAGACTGATAGCGGCTATAATTTAATTGTTACCTTAAATAGGGTCGTTCGGCCAATTACAGCGTCTTAAAAATTGCGCCAAAAACCCTTTTTGTGAACCCCGGATGTGATACTCCATCTTTCCACATCCGTTTCCTTCGATCATGTACCCAACCAGAAGTTGTTATTTGAGTGACGTCATATCCGGTTTGACGTTGTATCCAGTTTTGTATTTCCGGACTTTCGTTATCAAGATATAGAAAGTTATATCCGGTTTTACCTTGTATCTGGTTTTGTAAATATCAAACCATGAAATCTGTATATAGTTAGTTAGGGATGATTTAAAAATGTGTTTGTAAAAATTTGTTTGAAAAAATATGTTTATAAAAATAAAACAACAATAGTAAGATTGCGGACTCAGGTTCAAACCTATAGGTGTTTACATTTGATCCTACTAGTACACAGTATAAAAAGCCTTCTAGGACATATGACAAAGATATATATAATAAAATTGGATTATAGAAAAGTTACAATTTAATATAAATACAAATAGGAGATATTAAATATTGAATATTAAAACAATAATAAGACCATATTGCACATACATCTATAGAAAAAACATACAATTCCATAAATACAAAAAATATATATAATATAACCACATATATATGGTGTTTTAATACCACATATATAGAAATGGGTATGCAATTCTATTAAACTCATAATGTATTGATATGTCAAAAAAGGTGTGTTTAAAACTATGTTCTTAACCCAAAAACGACATCAACCATATAGTTACAATATAACTATCTTGAGAGGTGATTGGACTAAAATCGACTATCAAAAAAGAGAGATGTGATAGTAACAATGATATGGCTAATCCAGAGAGAACTTATTGGGATATATATTAGGGTGCTAATTTAAGTACCTATTTAGAAGAGTTTCTTTAAGGGACAATATGAGATTGATTATTTAAGAGAGTCTTAAAGAGGATATGAATTGCATCAAAATATCATCATTCTAGAACAGATTAAATATATCTGTGTTGCTATTAAGACCCTTTGGGAATATGCAGTCCAAATTGAAGATCCATTTGGATTCTACTTTTAGGAGCTGCTTTTCAAAGTCTCCCCTCTCCAGTTTTTTATGGGTTTGCATATACCCATATATCTAAAACTTTTGCTGCTACTGCTGTGAACTTCTTTAAAATGTTTATATAGGGGGAAATCATCTTTTTTCCATTTAATCTGGAGTATCTGAGTTTCTGAGTTTCCTTGATGTTTGCCCTATATATTGAAGCCCACACCCACATTCAATCAGATAAATGACACCCATATCTTGACATCTTATGGCTTCTTTCATGTCGAAAGATTCTTTTGTTACCATTGATTGAAAGGTCTGAGTTTTTTTTACCGTGTTTACATGCTTTGCACAAATAGCATGGAGAAAAGCCTTTCATTTGTTTGCCAAAGACATCCTTCAGTTTATTTTGATGTGTCGTGGGTGCACGGGGTACTGGGTGCAATGATTGTTTTCAAGTTTTTAGTTTTCCGATAAATACATTTGGGGGATTCGCTCAAAGTTTTCCCAATGATGTTGTCCTTTCTTAAAAAATGCCAATGCTTTCTTATGATTCTTTCTATTATGAATCTATTCTCACTGTACTCAGTGATGAATGGTACTTCTATTATTGTACTCTCGTCAGATTTTTTCTCCTTGTATTTCAACAGAGACTCCTTTTTCATTATTTCAACCTCCTGGATTGTCTTATCTATGGTGTTTTCTTCATATCCCCTATCTAAAAACCTCCCTTTGAGAATTTGTGATTGCTCCTTCCATTTCTCAATGTCTGAGCAGTTTTTTCTTATTCTCATGAGTTGGCCTTTAGGGATGTTCGACTTCGATCTATGATGGTGGCAGCTAGTTTGATGAATATAGTTACTACAATCAACTTCTTTGAAGTATGTTGAAGTTGTAACTCTGTCTTTATTCACATTGATGGTTAAATCTAGAAAGTGGATGTTTTTTTCACTCACTTCATATGTAAAGTTTAAGTTCATAACACTGCTGTTCATCACATTTATAGTGTGTTGTAGGTCCTCAATGGATCCTTTCCACACTATAAGGATATCATCTATATATCTTTTGTAGAGGACCAGGTCTGCGCCTGCTGGGCAAGATTCCCAGAAGATGTTTTCCCATTTTCCCATGTAGAGATTTGTGTAACTAGGCGCAAACCTGGTCCCCATAACTGTTCCACATATCTAGTTGTAAAACTTCCCTCTATCATGGAAGTAGTTATGTGTTAGGATATATAGAATACTGTCTAGAATAAATTCTCTCTGATCTGGACTCATATCACCATCTTTCTCCAAAAACTATCTCACTGCTTCTATTCCCAAATCATGGGGAATGCTCGTATAGAGAGCAGTTACATTACATGTCGCTAGAATATAATTATCCTCCCATTCTAAATTATTTAATGTATTTAAAACCTTGTTTGAGTCTCTTAAATAAGATTGGAGGTTCTTTACATATTTTTGCAGTCTTCTATCAATATACTCGGATAAATTGCAAGTTATTGACCCAATACCCGAAATTATAGGCCTCCCTGGTGGGTTTACCAACCTTTTATGTATTTTAGGGAAGTAATAGAATACGGGTATTCTTGGGTGTTTAATAGATCTATACCTGTATTCTTGATTGCTTAGTATGCCTTTTCCTCTGGCGAACATGAGCATATGGTCTAGGTCTCTTTTAAAACTCTCCTTGGGGTTTTTAGCTAGAACTGCATATGTTTCAGAATCTCCCAAAATCCGATTGGACTCTTTGTTATAGTCTTCTTTGTTTAAGATCACAATTCCTCTGCCTTTATCGGCTGGTTTCACTATAATGTCTCTATTCCTCTCGAGACTATTGATAACTTATATTTGTGATTTCGTCATATTTTGATGGAATTTCTTAAGACTTGTATTATTTAATTTCTTTATTTCATCACATACTATATTTTCAAATGTTTCGATCTGGGGTCCTTTGTGTGTGATCAGAAAGAAGGTAGGTAGACTTAGGTTTTAAGTCTGTATATACCGGCTTTGTCGGAAATACAAAACCGGATACAACGTCAAACCGGATATGACATCACTCAAATACTGTAACAACTTCCGGTTGGGAACACGATCAAAGGAAACGGATGTGGAAAGATGGAGTATCACACGGTTCACAAAAAGTTTTTTTGGCGCAATTTTTAAGACGCTGTAATTGGCCGAACAATTAAATTATAGCCGCTATCAGTCTTGAGAAAGGTCCTGTTTAGGACCAAAACGCATAGACACTAACTGATACCACGGCTCAGGTTCATTCCATATAGGTAAGCAGAATACTTATTCTATTGGAGATAGTAGCGTTATTGCACTATATATGTTATTTTTCTATAGGAAATCAACATACACCATATACTTTGAGGATCAATACCCATAAAGATTGATGAAGAAAACTTCTTTCAGGATACCAACCACCTTTGGATTATAAAAGAAAACCTATACCCAAATAAGGTTCGTATACATTTTTTAGCGACACATTTTTTAGTGATATTATTGGCCTTTTTTTAGTGTACACCTAATTTTGCTCACGAATATCATAAAGAACACATTTTGTGATCACATAATTTTGCATTTTTTAATTGTATTTCTATTTTTATTATTATTTTTTCACGGATACACTTGTTTATTTTTTACCACTATCATTTTTTAACAATCATCATTTTTAACGTATGTCACACTATTTGGATATTTGGACATTTGTTTTGGACATATTATTGTAATACTTCATGTAATACCGCATATTATTGTAGTACCGTATCTCATTTTAATCCATTTCTAGGATTATTCAGGGATTTTTAGCAATACTTTATATAGGGAAAAGAAAGAAACAGAGGCGCCACCATGGCCTAGTACCATCAGAACAGAAATATGTGAATACAAGTAAAAATATATACTCACAAACATAAAGCACCCAAACGGTGCCAGTGAAGCAGGCTGGAGCTTCACAGTAGTCCAGGTCACTGTTAACCCTCAACAGGGATCCGGTAAGAGTTCCTTAGAAGGCCTGTAGTGAAGTGCCTGGAAGGGATAAAAGGCAAACCAACATGGCCCAATAAGGTTTGAGCAAGGGGGGGAAGTAATCATAAGATTGTACTTACAGAATACAA
>CAJPDP010633150.1:3383-15202 GCA_905336975.1 Bombina variegata variegata
TAATAAAGGGATTATCTATCTTTAAGGGAACTCTGTCAGTTTCTTTTGCCAGTATAAGCAGGGAGTAAGGTAGATTTATGTGGAATAATACTAGAAATGTAACTTTTCAAATTTGTCCAAATATTTTATTCTATTAATTCCTCAATTTCAAGCATTTTTTTATGCAAATATTCACTCTACAATGTTGATGAACAATTATATATAGCAGTTAATCTTAGTTTTAGCACTGACTATGTA
Organism: Bombina variegata variegata; assembly: GCA_905336975.1. Taxonomy (NCBI): domain Eukaryota; kingdom Metazoa; phylum Chordata; class Amphibia; order Anura; family Bombinatoridae; genus Bombina; species Bombina variegata. Next base: position 3,621 of record CAJPDP010633150.1, read on the forward strand.
AAGTCAACAACGTTATTAGTGTCACTCTTAGCAACCATCATTTATTCCATCATCAGTAAGATACAAACAGTGCATCATATTTATATACACATATATTTTTACCTTATTATTCTCAGCATTTGGTATTAATATTTGAGAGAAGTAATTTGACACATTAGATCGTAATGTTTTCAGTTAATTTATATGACATATTTTACCTGATGTCTTCTCTGTAAATACAACTTTGGACTCTGATGTGAAGTTCTGGCCACTTAAGATCATCTGTTGCCCTCCATACACCAAACAACTGTCCATGTCCTGTCTCTCCACCAGTGGTAGCTCATGAGCTGATCTTTGAGCTGGGAAAAAGACAGAATACTTTAGTTAGAACAAGGTGTGTGGAATGTGTAGTGGTCCTAAATAACATTAAAAATCCAAAGTAAATAACAATATTTTGAAGTGTTTGTTTAGAATTTGCGAAGTGGATCATCTTTTTGCAGTATTTTATTATTTTTTTTGTTTTCATTTTATAAAACACCCTGTTTTTAGAGGGTTACAATAAAAATGTATTGATGTCAGAACAAAGTAAATAAAACAAATAGCCCTAATCAAACCGGTTCAAGTTTGGGGTTCCAGGGAGGACATCAAGCAGAAAAGAGTTGTTGCCTTATCTGCATGTGCAATCTTGCTATTGGTGTGAATAAAGTTAAAAATCAAGGACTTATGGTGGTACTAGTGGGGTCATTAGATTGTACAACCTGTCCTTGTCAACCTCCTGAGTCCCCCATACCTAGCCACAGTTGTTGGGAGGTGTGGATTAGTGCACAGTATTTGTAAAAAGCAGAGTGCCTTGCACGTTTAGGGTTGATGGAGCCTTTGGGCAGGGTCAAAGTAATGATTACCCTATACCACTGGTTTTCAAACCTGTTCTCAGGCCTCCCTAACAGGCCACATTTTGAGGATATCTGAACTAGAGCACAGGTGAAACAATCAGCTGATTAGTAAAGAAGGTTATTTTACCTGCTCTCATTCAAGGCAATCCAGAAAACCTGGACTGTTGAGGATAAGTTTTAAAACCAGTGGCCTATACCTCCCTCTGCCAGTCTGGCAGCTACACTGTTAGCAAGGGTTGTCCTATGTTCTATTTTTGGTGTCAGAATTCAAAATCTACACTGCACCATTTTGATTTGAACCAAAATTCTATTGGCATTTTATTAACAGATCAAAAGGATAGAACAATGAATAGTTCAAACATGTATTTAAGATTCTCCATCTTAAACTTAAGGGACATTCTGATGTAAAAATAGATGATCTAATTGATTAGTATTACTCCTTTGCAAGGGTTAAACACATAATTAGCTAAGATCAGCAATACCATCAGCAACCATTGCTACTGCGCCTCCCCAGCAGGACACAGCCAGTGAGCCAATGAGGAGAAGTAGTCATTTGTAGCTACTAATCACACGCTATTTTATGCTCGGGAGCTGCAACGCTTGTGGCCCCCAAATCGGACTTTACCTATATCTTTAACACCTTTACAGGAGGTACACATACAGCAGATGATAAAATTCACTATTTAAGGCAATGGGCATTTTTGCAGATAAATTATTAGCTAAACTTTTCGAAAATCACCCCATAGTTAGCTAGGGTTAAGTAATACAAAAATGGCATGCTCTAATGAAATGTCCCATTGAATCTATCACCTTAATAAGTAAATTATGTAAGTACAATATATGTCATTTTGTGCTGCACTGGATTAAAACAAACAAACGAAAAACATATATAACAAATGCTAATTTAGTGCAGATTAATTCTGGGCCATCTATCTTCAGGTTATCATTTGCATTGTTAAAATACAAAGTCTATCTATGTCGGACACTGCACATGAAAACATCTGGATTGTAATACTGCTGTTGAGAGTACAAAGAGTTGATATCTAAGGTTCTAAATTCCCAAGCTGTATAAACCTGCTATGTTTGCAAAACTGCCCAGTTTTGTTGTGTCTGCCAATGGTTTTTGCAAGCATGGGTGTCTCACCATAAACCGCACATTTAAGGAAACCCCAAATGTACAGATATTAAAGTGTATTCAAACAGCTTGTCCTTCCATTCTAAATAAATATAATGCTAAGTGGGCTGATGTTGCAAGAAACTTAAGCTTTCAAAATCAAGACCTTGCATAAAGTCCAGCCAGTGGAGAACCCACTTCTATGGGAACAAGTATAAAATCTGCTACTTAATAATCCAGCCAAGGCTTTCCCAGAGAAAATATTCTGGGTGCATTGCCAGATATTCGTTGTTATTACAATGTACACAACGCTCTGCAGCTGTTTGGATATTGAGCAGTTTGCCCTCCAACTCCAAACACATTTTTCTTGGTAATTATTTACATCCCATGCTGCAAAAAGTATTGTGAGATATTTGGGCATCTAAGGTCACACTGTGATCCCCAAACGCTGAAGGAAGATGACTTGTGCTCTTTATATTTATGTAGACAAAACTTGTCATAAGAGACAGAAATGAAATATAAGCGTTTTTTTTTTAAACAAAAGTCATTAGGAAAAGCAGCCAGCAAAATGTAACTTCCTGGTAAGTTCATGAAGAAGGTGTGTCATATGTGATAGAGAAGAAACGTTTGAAATATGTTTTGCCAATGTTTTACTGTCGGTATCTAAACATGTTGATAATTTTTGCATGAAAGAAAGGGGACATCAATTTTAAAACTAATACAGAAGAATCAGTTGCACACTTTGAGCTATTGCTCAGTTGCTTATACAGTAGGCTCTTCCTACTAAAAGACTGCCCAGCCGTCCAAGAATCCTTTGGAATTGTAATAGGTTGTGAGGTCTAATCACTTTCCTGCCTGCATCATCTCTAGCCAGGGCAAATGCGACCCTTTTAGGGGCTGCACCCACTCTGCTTAGGACATGCCCCTACTCCACATAATCCTGATCACAACACACCCACAGTGTAAGAACTCATTAAGATCTGTCCTAACCGGGCACAACAAATGAGAAAAGATAAACAAGGGTTTTCAAGGAATTTGTCCATGTACTGCAAAAAAAATGCAAATTTTGATACGAAACCAGTTTTAAACATTTCAAAACATTTTTCATAGATTCTGATATTTTGCAATGCAGTGCTTTAAGGTCATGAACCTCATATTTTCTTTCATGTTTTAGATAAAGAATATAATTTTAAATAACTTTTCAGTTTACTTCTATTATCTAATTTGGTTTGTTCCTTTGCCATCCTTTGTTGAAAACCATACCTAGGTAGACTCAGGAGCAGCAACGCACTACTTGGAGCTAGCTGCTGATTAGTGGCAGCACATATATTCCTCTTGTCATTGGCTTACATTATGTGTTCAATTAGCTCCCAGCAGTGCATTGCTGCTTCTTCAACAAGGGATAGCAAGAGAATTAAGCAAATTTGATAATATAAATACATTGGAAAGTTGTTTAAAATGGTATGTTCTATCTCACTAACAGGCCACATTTTGAGGATATCTGAACTGGAGCACAGGGGAAATAATCAGCTGATTAGTAAACATGATTATTTTACCTGCTATCTTCCAAGGTAATCCTGAAAACCTGGGCTGTTGGGGAGGTTTGAAAACCAGTGGTCTATCTGAATTGTAGAAGAAAAAAATTGAGTTTTGTGTCCCTTTAATCAATCATATATGCTATGCATATACACATACATGACTATCACATCCTTTTAAGGAGAAATCTAATTTATTCACAAGGCATATTATGCCAAGGTCCTGTCAAGTATCTACTTTAAAGAGCAGGGGGGGCTTGATTGGCACTTCAAGCAAATAAAACCACACAATTGCAGACAGGGTGTTACCAGAGCATTGCATCTAATTGTACCAGATATTCTAAAAAGAAGCAAGACTAGAGTATGTATTTTAGCCCTCTGGCTTTGTTGAAGCCACAATATTTCTAAGTATCCACAACAGTTAAGAAGTGTCTGAATTTAATTTTCTATCCACATTCTTGCTGATTGTTATCTTTGTCTCTTCGCTAACAACAGAAGCTACTCAGGAAGTCCCTCATTGGTAATCACATTGAAAAGACACATGCCAATGTGTATTGTTTAATAGCAACAGTCTGCTCTGAGAAGAGTGTGCTGGCACTGGGACAGATCAGTTAATTAAGAACGTTTTCACTTAGTCACAAGCTCCACAGGGGCACTGCTAATTCTTGCATAACACAAATATTTGAAAAGTTATTTTTCTGCACAAGGAAACATTGCTTCTATTTGAAAGTATAAATCTGTAGAATAAATCAATAGTAGTATTGCATATTATTTTTAAATGTAAAAATGTGACTATTTTTTGTGTTTTTAATAATAATTATTGATACAACATATGCCAATTTTGCCAACTACATAAGGGGCTCATGAACAGAATTTGCAACACTAGCAAATCCTTTATTGGTTGATGCAGAAGTGAATACCCATATGCTGACCATTACAGTTATGTCACTGTACCTAAAAGAATTGCAAAGGACAATGTGTTTCTAGGTTGTGGTTGCATATCAATCACTCATGAGACATGAAGAATACATTAAATTGATTGAAACTGTTCTTGTTTTAAAATCTCTGCACATATAAGAACTGTAACTAGACAAGAAATTATAAGCAGGAATTGAAATGTTGTTTTAAGTTTACTCACTATTTATAAAAAAGAAATAAAGAAACTTACAGCATTCTATAGGATTGGATGCAACTTGCAGAGATACGATCCTACCGCTGGCTTCTGGTATGTGGATTCTGAAGACTAAACGTACCCTGGTATTCTTGCGTCCAATGTCTGTCTCCCCTTTTCTCAGTTCAATATCAGCATTTTTAAGTTTCAGGATTCCAGCACAGTCAATGCTGATAGATGGAAATAAAATGGTATGCCAGTTAATCAACTGATTATACATAAGGGCATTGCATAAATAAAAAAAATATAATAATCAATATTATTATATACAGTAGAATTGCATAACCAACAAGTGCATAATACATTGACAATTTTATAGCTCTTACTCTGAATTTTAAATGAGCTGCAGATTTTTTTTCCTCAAATTTCAAAATAAACTTTAATTGGCCAGCCTCTGTGTCATGTGACAGACTCATATACACTGTGAACTCTTGCACATGCTCAGTAGGGGTTGGTACCTCAGAAAGTGTGAACATAAAAAGAGTGTGCCTGTTTGATAATGGAGTAAATTGGAAAGTCTTATAAAACTGCATGCTCTTTCAGAATCATGAACGTTTAATTTTCATTTGTGTGTCCCTAGTATCATTATCAGAAAAAAAAAATGTTTTCCATGAACCTTACTAATTAGTGGTAGTCACAAGCAGCTCAAAGATATTAAAGGGACATTAAAAAGTAAATACATGCTAGATATAGTTATATATTCAAAACAAATATTATCCTGATAATGATGTCATTTGCTTAGGGTTGTACAGGAGTGAAGTGAGAGTAAATCTCCTGGGAATTTGTCTCTAGCCTTCCTTAAAGGGACATTAAACACTAAATAAATGCTAGATAGAACGATGCACTAAAAGAAGAGATTAGTCTGAGAATAGTCTGAGAATAACATGTAGATGTATTTTTTTAAAGTTTCATTAGCTGTTTAAATATTGACAAAATAAGTGTAATTTTTAGAGTCTATAAACTTAGGTTAACTTCTCTGCTTTGGCCAATTAGGGACAGTTATAAATAGGTCACTAGAGTGTGCAGCCAATGGCTGTGTGGAATATAACAGTGTTCTGCACTTCTGTTTATAACAGGAACTAAAAAGCTCACAATTTCAGAATAGCATTACAGGAAAAGGGGGCAAAATAAATAATGAAAGTAAATTACATAGTTTGTTTTATATATAGGATTTATCATTTTAGATTACCATCTCAAAGTGTTTAATGTCCCTTTAAGTGTTGCTGGGATTCATCCTGCAGCCTCCTGTGTTGGCAGTTTATATCAAATTGACTTTTGATTATTATATATTTGTGCCTTTTTTATTGTGCATTGCTTGAGCTGATTATTGCTATTTTAAGTTGAAATATTTAGTTCTATTTAATAGATGTATTAAAACAACTTTATATAGTTCTATCTCATCCTTACCTGATTAGAAAAGGGTAAACAAATCCTATAACACATTAATGAGAAGAAAAAAAAACATTTTGGTGTTAACTAGAAATTTTGAAAAATCTGCACTACAGGATTTTGTGGAAATTGTTGACATGAATGAAATTGGAAATGCATTTTTCTGCTGATGCAATGTCTAAATGAATGTATATAACAATAATATGAGAACCATGGAAACTGACCATTGAAAGGTATGTCCACGTTACTTACACTTTTAACATTTTCATTTTTGCATGTCTGTGCCACTTTGAGTGTCTGTTTATTGCAGTTATTTGGGCTTCTGGCAAACAACGGGACTATTTTTTTACTCAGTTTGTTGTTTGGCAAATAATATCGGATCTTTAAATGTCACAGGCAACAGGAGAAAATGTAAGTATAAAAGGTTTATTTACAGAATTAAATCGCAGATATTGCAAAAAGATTATGACAAAAAGGAATACACTGTGGTAATAAAATCTAACCAAAGCACTTGCTCTGTAAAACTAAATTACTTCTGCAGACCAATGATAAAAGACTTATGCTTTTCTATAAAAATGTGATTGTTACTGACCTCTCCCCCTAACTCAGGATTTTTTACCCAGCGTACTGTGTTGACATAGAACCTACTTCCAACACAGAGGCGCCTGTTGTGGTCCCCACCATCAGCTTAGACAGTGGGAGCCGCAATCATGGGGCAGAAGGCAATCCACCTTCATATAGTAAGGGAGCACTGCTTGTGCTAGCTTACCATATGAAGCCAGATTGCCGATCATTACAGAGAGTGACCATGTCTGTATCACTCACTGTAAGGATCACTCACTGTAAGGAGGGAGACAGATGGTCAGCCCATCGAGGAGGAGGGAGTGAGAGGAGGGGTTCCCTACAATACAGAAAAAAGGTATATGAAGGGAGAGGGAGGGTTGGGGCCCTAGACTACAGAAAAATATGGGCTTGAGGGGGACCTTACATTACAGGAAAAAAATTGCTTAGAGGGGGTGGGGGACCCTACACTACAGAAAAGTAAACTAAATAAATAATAACATTAAAAAAAATCATAGTTTGTTTCCCGGAAGACTGGCTGCAAGTAACAAACATGGCCGTGGCTAGTGGAAGACGGGAGGGTAAGAGAGTTTTTTGGGGAGATCAGTGGGGTGGGAGTGAGGTGGGACCCCTACACTACAGAAATAAATAAATATATATTTTTTAAAAATCTAAATTGCATACTGGCAGATGGTCTGCCACTACTAAAGACAATGGTGACCAGTGGGGGGAAGAGGAAAGTGAGCTTTTTGGGAGGGATCAGATGGGAGGGTAATCTCTACACGGCAGCAAACATGGATCTTAAAAACTAACTGATTAACCCCTTCACTGACAATTATTTTAAAAGTGCCTTCTAATTGCCAAAAAACAATGGCAAAACAATGCATTTCTGCTATTTCTGAACAAAGGGGATCACACAGAAGCTTTACTTTAAAAATATGCAAAGTATAAATATAAAAATAAAAATAAATACAAAGTATAAATATAAAAAAACAAAAGGCTGTATTTCTGTTTAAACTGAGTGATAGCAAAAATGCTAAAAATTCTACGGTACTTTTGGGCACATTTTTCTCTGAAATTCCCAGTAGTGAAGAGGTTAATACAACTTTGTTCTGAGCTGAAAAAGAAAGCTTATAAGAAATATCACAATTTTAGTGATAGCTTGAACTCTGCATGAAGCATATGCATATATACTTGTGAACTTGCATTCAAACACTGCACCTCCTTAGAAACTTAGTCTTCATTAACACTATATATGCTCTTTTTGCATTGATATATCTTTTGCAAAAACGTTTCCTTTTCAAATTAAAATGAATCGATTTTTTACTGCTAAACTGCATTTTCCTTTGAATTCAACTTAAAGTGACTGTGAAAGTCAAAATTAGATGTTCATAATTCAGATGGAGCGTGCAATTTCTCATTTACTTTTATTGTCAATTTTGCTTAATTCTCTTGGTATCCTCTGTTAAATGTTATTCTCTATCTAATCCATCTAAGTTGAACTTGAATTTACTGTCCCTTTAATATACCACTTGCATACCCCTTTAAACTAAACCCTACCAATAGCTCTTACTAAGTCCTTAGCATCTCTAATACATTTCTTACGTTGCTCTCATGTTGCTCTTGGGTTCCAATGGAATCTCAAGCACCTTGGTGTTCCCGACAATCTTTTCATAACTGGTGGTGGTGACTGTTTTTCCTGTAATGCGATGGACTTGATAGAAAGCATGTGGTTTAAGTATACGTTCATCTGCTGTCCCAATAAAGATCTGGAGTCCCAGAGGTTTGTTCTCCATGTAGCCATGAAGCTGCAGAAGAAATCTGTCCATGAGTATAATAGCAATGCATGATACATCAATACATAGCATATTTTATTAAACACATACATTATAAAATATTTCCTAAAAAAGTCCAGGAGCCCAGGGCCAGATTTAGGTTAACTTGCAGGCTCTTTTCAGTTGTGGCCACCTTGTTTGCTCACTCACCAGTAGTCCCCAAAGCTCACATTTTTAGTTCCATTTTTTCCTGGGGGCCACACAATCTATGGCACTGCTTTTTTCTATGGTGGAGCAAAATCTAGTCCAGAGGGCTGCATGTGGCTTACAGGCCACCAGTTGGCCATCCCTGATATATATGATTAGATAAACTTAAATCATTGGGGTATATTGCTGTCCATTAAATGGAATATGGGAAGTACCTTTGATATTTGTTATGGGGTTTCTTATTAGATCATATACCAATCAATTCATAAATCATAATAAAACATGATTATTGTGTTATTTCAGTGGCTTCAAAGTTTATAAACTCCACCAGTATCTGATGGTGCTGTTGACAACTTGAAAAAACGTGTTATTTTTGAACATCACATCTTGGCTTTTCACACCATTATTGCTCTCTGATTGTTTATAAAACTTGTACACTTCTTAAATATAATACTCAAAATATCTATTTCAATTTGAAATCAAGGTGTTCATAATCTATTTTTTTATTACTTTTGGCATGTGAATTGCTGAAGATAGGTCCAATGTGATTACAATCAGCCATTTTCATTGTTGGCAGACAAATGGTCCTATTCTTAACATTTCCTATTCCTGTTTGTTCTGCTCATAATCCAAATTTTTAATCTACACATTTACAGGCCATTTTCACCACACACCACACAACAATGGTGCATATGTGTAAAACACACTGATATTAGTCAACCTATAGTGGATGTCATTAGAAAGAAACTCCATCAGACCAAAAAAAAAACTGCTTACTCAATCAATTAAAACAAAATATATCTGTAATTTTGGAGCACAACAGGTTAATTGCACACGTCATCTATTACAAACACTACACACTATTAAAACTGATCAATCTATATGCAGGACCCATCAACCTGTGATGTAATCACTAAATCCCAAACTTGGCATTTTAACAACTTTCCAATTGACTTCTATTGTTAAATTAGCTTTAGTCTCGTGATATCCTTTGTTAAAGAAGCAGTGAGGCACTACTGGGAGCTAGCTGAACACATCAGGTGAGCCAATAACAAGTAGTAAATATGTGCACTAACCAATAAACAACTAGCTCCCCATAGTGCATTGTTGCTCCTTAACCTACCTAGATATGCTTTTTAAAAAAGGGTATCAAGAGAACAAAGCAAATTAGATAATAGAAGTAAATTGGAAAGTGTAAACTTGCATGCTCTGTATGAATCATGAAAGTTGAACTATTATTATTATTATTATTATTTTCTACGGAAAACAAGATTGTGATCATCCCCTAAGAGTTTTGACATTTTTAAACAAGCTTATTATAAATTTCACACAAAAAGCAGGAACTAGTTAAAGCACATAGCAAATAAATATCCATAGACAAACATAGGTAGTACAATGGGTCGTACTGAAGAGCTCAGTGACTTAAAACTTGGCACTGTCATAGGATACCACCTTTGCCAAAGTAAGTTTGTGAAGTATCTGCCCTACTAGATTTGCCCCAGCCAGCTATAAGTTCTATTGATGTTACGTGGGAGTGTCTAAGAGCGCCAAAGTGGTAAACCACACAGACTGGAGCAGTGGAAAAGTGTTCTCTGGAGTGCTGAACCACTCCTAACTATCTAGCAGTCTTATGGAAGAATCTGGGTGTGGTGGATGCCAGGAGAACGCTACCTACTGCAATGCATAGTGCCTACTGTAAAATTTGGTGGAGGAGGGATAATGGTCCGGGCTGTTTTTTCAGGGTTTGGGATAGTCCCTTAAATCCAGTGAAGGGTCATCTTAATGCTAGAAGATACATTTTAGAAAACTCGGTGTATCCAACTTTGTGGCAACAGTTTTGGGAAGGTCCTTTCCTGTTCTAGCTTGACTGTTCTCATGTGCATAAAGTGAGATCTATGAAGTCATGGTTTGATAAGTCTGGTGTGGAGGAACTCGATTGGCCTGCACAGAGCCCTAACCTCAAACCCACTAAACACCTTTGGGATGAATTGGAACGCTGATTGAAAGCTATACCTTCTCGCCCAGCATCAGTGCTTGACCTCACAAATACAAGAACGGCAGCTGTTTAGATGCAAAGTGGGGTCAACTTAATTTTAATACCGATGGCTTTCGAATGGGATGTCAAATAACTCATGTCAGTGTGATGGTCAGATGTCATTTGGCCATATAGTTAATATGTCACTATAGTTTACTAATCAGGGGAGAAACATTACTAATCGAAAGAGTTACTTGTCAACTCAATGTTAATGATAGGAAAAAGCCAATTTTTTTACTTGTCTATATAGAGCACATATGGAAAAAAATTACTGCACAGTGAAAATTAGAAAAAGAAAAGATTGTACAGCATGGAAGCCTAGCATGGCACAATAGAGGGATAGGATGGTACAAGAAGGAGGTGGCAGAAAAGATAAGGAGACGGTATAAAGGAGTGTGAGGTTAGCACATGAGTCTGAGAGTGTTGTATAATGTAGGAAGAGCTTGGCACAAACAGGAAACACACCGTGCTTAGAGGACATAGTAGCAAGTAAGATAAGATAAAGCAGAAAAACTGACCTAGGGATGGCAGAGAAGGGTAATGATTTCCTGCTTTTACACTATTTGCTCCCAGTGTTTTATACATAGTTTTATTATTTTGTTTGCAGATTCTACTCACTTTCCTACACACTATAACAAACAAATATGGAAATTATTATCTTTACTTTCCATAAAACAAATTAAACTCATTTTGAATGCAACAGGGAACAATGACATTTGTTTGATCCAATCTCCTAGAAACAGGGATCTGTATTAAAGTGGCAGATGTTCTCTTATTTACATTTTTAAACATGAATGAAAAAAATATATCCAATGCTTATTTTAGCTTGTAACTTATGAGAAATGGGCAATGCCCTGAATGTTTTGTTTCACATATGACTACACATAATCAAGTAATTTAAATACACATGCACACACACACAC
>CAJPDP010633229.1:0-10848 GCA_905336975.1 Bombina variegata variegata
GGGTTAATAGCTTAATTTAGTTAATGGCGATGTCGGGGGCTGGCGGTTTAGGGGTTAATAGGTCTAGTAAATGGTAATCATGTGGGAGGCCAGGGGTTTAGGGGTTAATACATTTATTTAGTTGCAGAGGGGTCCGGGAGCGGCAGGATAGGGGTTAATAACTTTATTAGAGTTGCGGTGGACTCCGGGAGCAGTGGGAGGGGAGTTAATAATTTTATTAGAGTTGCGGTGGGCTCCGGGAGCAGAGGGATAGGGGTTAATAACTTTATTAGAGTTGCGGCAGGGTCCGGGAGTGGCGGGATAGGGGTTAAACATTTTAGTATAGTGGCGGTGCTTAGTGACAGTGACAATAGCAGTGAGATCAATGACTGTTAGTTAACAACAGTCCACTGCTCATTGCCCAGTACTTGGTGCGCGGCTTTTGACAGCTTTGTTTATAAATAAGGAGAGCGTATTCAGGTCCGCGGCCGCAATGTTAGGCGTTGTTAGGCGAGCGTATTGGTGCCGTTGAATGCAGCACAGTTGACGGCTTGATAATTCAGCCTCTATGTCTTAAGAATGCTCTTTACTAAAATAGGAGGTATAGACCCCCTAAAAAGGATACATATATACAGCACTCAATGCCCTTAAGTGCAGTAAAGATATTTCAATATAATTGTGTTCAAAATAATATATAGTGTTTGAAGAGTAACTTTAAAACACAATCTTTATTGATAAACATTTACAAAATGGGACAAATAAATTAAAAACCGTCACTCACGCAATACTGATTATGCAATATGAATAACACAGCCTATGTTGTGCTTGCTATATATTGTCTCTAAAAGATAACCAATAAGAGGACAAAGAATAATATGTTGATTGTCATATGAACCTTATACATACCAAGAGTAATGATAATTACAGACCTTAATCCCTCTGGGTAAATGTATTAGAATGGTTTTGTTATAGATTCCTATTGCTCCCAATAGCAGTGTTAATCCTGTTATTATAACAGGAATACCCTTAAGCTAAAGTGTGCCTTATAAATCAACAAAACCACTGTAAAACTCTTATGTGGGAGTAAGTTATTAGAGTAATTATCGAATATCAATATTTATTATCGTTGGGTCAAACTCTTCCAAAAAGAAGCGTATCAAACAAATATATACTGTCTAAATTGTATGATGATATGCTTTATAAAGCTATTATTACATAGGAGATATTTACTGGCAAATAGCCATGATATATATATATATATATTAAAAAAGTAAATGTTGCAGATCATAGGTATTTCTGTGAATTATTATTTACAGTTTTTCCTTTGTAAGGATAATTATGCTGCTATTAGCAATTACAAGGTGCTCTTCAATCTATTGCAACCTTTAGAGATCACATTATCCCCTTTAGTGATTTTAACATAACTAGTAGTTTGTATACTGATGAAAGCTTGGCAACACGCCTTGAAAAAATCTTTAATCATGAATCAGCTTGCCAAACGATCTCGCCATTTGCTAGTAAGATAAGTATAACACATATTAAACACAGCTTCCACTATTAAGCTGCTGCTAAATCTGCTTGCAAATATATATGGTTATATATCTTTACCAATATGGGCTTACAATTGGTCCAACCATATGGGCTTAATGAGTACAATCATTTTAAGCCCATTTTGTGAAATATGAGAAGAACAGCAGAACAAATAATTAAATAGTTTGGTGTGCAATTACTGTCAATAATGGTATAAACTGTACACCAAACAATCCCATAATGTAATTAAGGCATGGAACTTATTATATGTAGCGATAAATGTTGAAAATATGGATCTATACTATACATATGCTAAATAAGAACATAATATGAACATACTTTTAATGGATAATATAAAAATAATATCATAATATGGGATAAGATGGTTATCTGTATTTTTAAAAAAAAAAATATTTAGACACATTGGGCAAGATTACAAGTCGCACCACAAATCTGTTTTTCACAATTGCAAAAACACTGCACACGTTAAGGTTTTTGCGTATTTGGGGTTGCGCAGGTATTACAAGTTGCAAAATAACTTACGGCTAGATTACGAGTTTTGCGTTATGAGCGGCTCGGTGCTAACTTTCAAATTATTGCCACCGCTCATCACTGTCTTCATCCAAGCGGCAAGATGTTGTCCTCCAGACGGGCAGAAGTCTTCATCCAGACGACATATTCTATCTTCATCCGGCGCGGAGAGGCTACATCTTCAAGACATCCTCTTCTTTCCACAGGTCTTCTTGAATGAAGGTTCCTTTAAGGGACGTCATCCAAGATGGCGTCCCTCCAATTTCCGATTGGCTGATAGGATTCTATCAGCCAATCGGAATTAAGGTAGGAATATTCTGATTGGCTGATGGAAAAAAACTTACTTAGAAGCTCTCAGTTTAGCTCTGTTGAAAAGGTAGTTGGAAAGCCCACTGCAAGTGGGAAATAAGACACTCCCCCTCCCGCTTTTTTTGCATATGAAAAGACCCTTTACACAAACAGAAGCAAGCTGGAGTAGGTATCTGATGGTATTCTCTTAAATCTTTGGGGCTTGGTTAGGAGTCTGAAAATCAGAGCAATGTTATTTAAAAATAAGCAAAACTATACATTTAAAAAAAAAAAAAACTTCATGGGCTATATAAATAGATCCTCTACAAAACATTTATGCAAAGAAAAAATTTGTATAATGTCCCTTTAACAATCATAGTACTTCATATAAAATGGTTGGTCAATTAAAAGCCATCCCTACGTATTGTAATGCTTTGTTAGTTTTTTATTTGAATTAATAAAAGGAAATATTTTCAAAACTTATTCACAAAATAGTTTTGCTAAGTTTTTTTACAAGTTCTATCGTCTGATCATTAAAAAATTCAATCATGCTAATTAAGAAAGATAATCTTGTTACTGGCCAATAACAGGAAAATGAATGTTAATCATAACAATTGAAAAGCAGAATTTCCACTGTATTAATAGTGACGAAAATCATGATTGACTGTAACGATCAAAACTTTTGTTTGATGTCCAAAGAGAGGCTCTGAATGATAAAATTGAGACCTGCAATTACTCATGATTTCCACATCTTGATATCAGAATGGAATATTTAAAAGAACCATTTATGTGAATTATGCCAGTCGAACATGATGTGGTTGATATAACATTCATAACAATAGCCAAGATTTATTAGTGTATCCTTGATTGTGTCATTCAGGCATAATGTGCTATTACTCTTACAACGAGATAATGATTTAAACCTGGGTTACTGAATTAGGTTCATTAGATAATAGACACATAGTCATTTTTGATGTTATCTTTTGTATCAGTTCTGTTCTTGGTGAAATTATATTGCAGTGGGATCCGAATGCATGCTTAATTGTATACACCAACCAATATATAGGTATATTGCCTTATGAACATTTGATACTGGACATTAAACAGCTTTTACATTTGTGTAAAAAATGTGCTTTATCCCTATAGAAGCCAAGAAGCGAAATCTTGGTTTTCAAAATGCTGCAAATATGCTTTTTAATTTAGAGGTTACAGATTTTAATGTTTGGCATCACTAGGGAATGTGGGACAAGGGGAAAAAAAGAGGTTTTTAATGAACATTTAATAAATTCCTCTGTGGTCACAGATATAGGTTCATACGTAGTTACTTGCTTCATCTGCTAATACATTTTAAAGATACCATGCAGAATACTACAACATTCCTTAATGTGTACTATAATAGTGCACACATTTTTTAATAGATAATATTTTCTAGAATGTCTTTAGCTCAAAGCTTAAAGAGACACAAACATTATTATAACACAATAATAGTAAAGATTGTTTGGAATGAAGAACAGAAATCCAACAGGTGCCCTTTGGTTTTTATTTATCTTAGTTTCTTTACTGTTAAGAACTCAATCAATCTCTGAGCAACATGTAGGAGAGTCAGGGTTCTGAATTCTTTATAATGGACTCCAGCTTCTCTGGGGAAATGGAAAAGCTACACATTTTAGATATGAATTACAAGAAAAGCAGGCAAAATAAATTGTGTGAATTGTAAAATGTGTCCACTATACGTATGCCACTGAAACTGATAGCTTTTTACTAGAAACATTTACAAATACAATTATATTCAAATTTAAATTGCACTTACACACTTTTTTCTATAACACCACTTTAAGTATGTGGACAGTTTAACCTCTTTTAAAATTATAGGCAGACGTTAGTGCAATAAGAAAATGCTGTAATGCTAAATTTCTGTCATTCATTGCATTCATCTGAGAATGATAAACAAACAGCCCCATTAACAAAAAATGAACAAATGAGTGTGCGGGACAAAAGAATTGTTTGCTCATTCATGCTGTTAAACCCGTTACTCTAAAGGTGGGAAAGTCGTTTCTGCAATTGGCAAAGGCTTCAAAAAGTTCACGTTTACATTGTTTAGGCAGGAAATACTAAGTTCAGATTTTACACTATTCAATAATGGTTTAGCAATATCCTTGTCCGTACAATGATTTATGTGTCAGCCAATAAGTATGTAAGCTTTACTTTTGTTCCTGGTCAATCCTGACACCATTAAAAAAAGAAAGAAAAATTATCTATCTTTGTGTTTCTGTTGGCTTTTGGCAGTAGCATCCGCTACCCTGATGATGTTTCACAACAGAAATAGCAGGTGAATTATTTTTTTTTTGTTTGCAAACACTTTTGTTAGTGCTGCCAGAACTTCAGAGCACATCTCTTCAGCCCCACTCCTGCCTTTGCTAATTAGCGCTAACAACTTTTGGCTTTGTAGCACACATCTCATCAAAGGAACATCTAACTTTTGTGGTGATCAGTGCTCATCCATGTTGGCTGCCTAGAGATCACTTTAAGTCCATTTTGCCAATTGAAATATAAAATCCAATTGGCCGAGGGGGTGCATGCTCTGAGAAGACCTACGCTCTTCCCATTCCTAAAGGCATCCCTCATTTGCAGGCTGGAGATGATGAAGGAGAAATGATTTTGGGTAAAAAAAAAATAATTGGAAAATGTGTTTGCAACCATATATGCTTTAAACATAATAGGGCATTGTACTTCTAATAAGTCTTAGGCTTATTTGGAGCACAATGTCCCTTTAAATGCGTGGAACCTGATATAAAGTCGGACATTGCTGAATTGGGGGGCAGGATTGAAGTACTGGAAGAACATAAAGATGCAATAGCAGAATATCTTACCTCAGTATCTATTGCTGTCAAATCCCAACAACAGTTTCTTACCGAGCTACAAGACAAAATCGAAGACCTTGAAAATAGAGGCAGACAAAATAATATTAGGATGAAGGTCATCCCAGAGACAGTCCTAAATAAGGACTTACAAAACTATTTACAACAGCTATTCAAAGCCATAACCGGCGACAAAGAAGAATCCATCTACAATATTAAAAGGGCACATAGAGCACTTAGAGCTAGGCCAAGGAAGGATGCCCCACCAAGAGATGTTATTGTAAAGATGCTGGTATTCCAGGAGAAGGAAAAGATCTTATCTGCATCTCGACAAAATCCAACCTTCAAGTTCCAGGGGACTGTTGTCCAATTTTATCAGGACTTGAGTCTGAGAACCCTCCAGAGAAGACATCTCTTTAAACCCCTGACAGTTATGTTAAGAAAACATCAAATATAATACCGCTGGGGATTTCCCTTCGCACTCCATATCATTAAGGATGGAAAAGCAACATCTATAAGGGACGTGAAGGAGATCCCTCATACCTGTAAACTTCTAGGTCTGGATCCTCTGTCAATGCCAACAGACACACCACCACACCAACCCAGGGACCTGCAACTCCCCCAATGAGACACTAAACAGTTCAAGTGGCAGACAATCAATAAGAAAATACAGAAAACCTGATAACTCACTTTGTCATATTCTCATGTAGATGATAAGGTTTGTGGGGATTTGTTACCCCTTCAGTCACATTTCGGGACTCTGTGCTGCCTATTAACTTACTTTTGCCTGATGTTAGGTGATGTATGCAATGTTTTATTACATTTAATATGTTAAAGTTTGCTGATGTCAATATAGTCACTAGTTTACTGTTGGAAAAAGTGTTATATGTTATGGTATCATGGTATCTCCCCCTCATTTTTGGCTAATATGAGATTCGTTAGTTCTCCCTCAGAGAGGGATCTCAGTAGTCTAACAATTTTTTTTCAGCCATATGGAGTATGGCTTTCTTTTTCAGTTATTTTCTTTTTTCTAATTGTAGAATTTAATTTTGAGTCACACACAACATCTTACAACATGTTGGTGGGGGATGGCAGGGAATTGAGGGTATTCTGTCCTTTCAAATAAGGTATGTGTTATGGTTCATTCTTGAGGTCACAATTCCACAAATAATCTGCACTACTAATGCCTAAAATATATTTAGTCTCTCACAACGTGAGAGGATTAAACACCAATGTTAAACGCAGGGTGGCTATGACTATCACAAGCTCCAAGCTAATGTACTCTTTCTACAAGAGACTCACCTAATTTGCACGAATATCCCTAAATATTGGTCTAAGGTATTCCTGCAACACTATCACGCCACAACAGATGTGAAAAAAAGAGGGGTCTCCATTCTTATTCATTCATCCCTCAACTTTGTACATGAATCCACTCTATCGGACCCAGAGGGCAGATATCTAATAGTGAAAGGGCAACTTGATGAATCTGATATTATTTTCTGTAACATATATGCTCCTAATGATAATCAGCACACTTTTTTCAAAAACATTTCTCACCTGTTAACAAACTGGTCTCAATATAGGGTCATTATGGCAGGGGATTTTAATATTAATATGTCACCCATCCTACCCACTGCAACTACCAAGATTACTAATAAACAACAATGACACAACAGAGTGGTCAGATATATTCAGGATATGTTATGTCCCCACACTCTGACCGACACTTGGAGATTTCTGTATGGTGACACTACTGATACTACATTCTATTCTGCGGCCCATCAGACATACACAAGAATAGATTATATACTAGTCAGTCAGATTATGCTCCCTATTTACTATCCTCTGAAATCCACTCCTTTACATGGTCGGATCACTCCCCAATATCGATCCTATTAGACGGGGTCCAGGACTTTAAGAGAGCTAGGACTTGGACTTTTGACCCAAGCTTACTCCGAGACAAGGAACATTCACAACAAAACCAGTGACTCACTAACTGAGTTCTGGAACATTAACATCCATTCCACCACTAACCCCTTGACTACCTGGGCTGCACACAAAGCATAGATGAGAGGACTTCTGATCCAAACTAAATCTCGCCTACACCTACATAAAAAAAACTATAATATCTCAACTTCAAAATGAAATTAAATCCCTAGAAATTCAACATAAACGCACACAAAATCTACCTCAAGGGACCTCAATAAGAAGCGGGATAATCTAAATAGTATTCTGAACTCTGCTGTGGCCAAAGCAATTATAGACACAATACTACATTTTCGCTAATAAGCCCGACAAATTCTTAGCCCACAAAATTCGTGAAAGATGCAAGGCCTCTGACATCCCATCCATAGTTAATTCAAAGGGTATGCCAGTTTCCCACCCTCAGGAAATTGTTGACACTTTTGCCAACTTTTATGGGGAACTATATGATGGTATATGATGGTAAGAAGGTCATCCATACCCCCATATAGAGTTCTCCACTATTGATTTTCTCACAAAGACCAAATTAAACACATTATCAGAGAAAGATAGGGACTTATTAAATGCCCAGATTTTGCCTCTAGAGGTCTCATTAGCCGTAAAGGAGCTTTAAAAAGGCAAAGCCCCCGGTTCAGATGGGTTCCCAGGGGAATATTACAAATTATTCAAACCTATTTTAGTCCCCCACCTAACTAAATTTTGCAATCATATTCTAGACGGATACTCTATCCCCTCAGAGCTATTGGCGGCTAAGATTGTGGTCATACCAAAGCCAGGTAAGAACCCCAAATATTGCCCCAGTTATTGTCCCATCTCCCTCATCAATCAGGACCTCAAAATTTTTACCAAAATCCTTGCTAACCGCCTCAAGTCAATACTGCCCACTTTGATCCACCCCGATCAAGTGGGGTTCATAAAAAATAGGGAAGCCCCAGATAATATCAAACGTATGATTGATTCCATCTATTATCTATATGAGACCAAGACACCTTCTCTGCTCCTATCCCTGGACGCAGAGAAGGCATTTGATAGAATAAATTGGAAGTACTTACTGTTGATGCTTCAAAATATGGGATTTAGGGGCCCTTTTATTACTGCCATTGAGGCAATCTACTCCAACCCCACCGCACAAGTTACAGCAACAGGTCACAGATCTAAAACCTTCCCCATCCTCAACGGGACCAGGCAGGGGTGTCCTCTCTCACCCCTTTTGTTTGCTCTTTGTATTGAGCCCTTGGTGGCTCAGATTAGAGGTTCACCAGACATATCAGGATTTAAAATCAGGTCTACTGAATACAAATTGACTCTATTTGCCGATGATATTTTATTGACTATCACCAAACCGCTTATCTCACTCCCCAACCTATACCAACTCTTAGATAACTTCTCCGACATCTCAGGCTATAAGATCAATTTGGAAAAATCCAAAGCCCTCCCAATTGCATTGCCGCACCCAACACAGAAGCTTATAGAGTTTAATTTTGCTATGAGATGGGCCAAACAAACCATTAAATATTTGAGAATATATTTAACAAATCAATTTAGTCAATTATACAAATTTAACTACTTACCTTTGTTCAAAGACATACGTCAGGATCTTCAAAAATTGTCACAATATTTGTTTTCTTGGTATGGCCGTCTGGCTTCGGTCAAAATTAATATTTTACCCATATACTGTATCTTTTTAGAGCACTTCCAATAAAAATCCCACTCTCGGAAATAACCGTGATCCAGTTGGACTTAATAAGGTTCATTAGAGGAAAAAAATCACCCAGGATTGCATCTTCTATCTTTACGAGACATAAAACGCTGGCAGGGGTGGGGGCACCTAAATTAATCGACTACTACCACGCAGCTAGGCTGGCCCAAACAACACTTCTAAATAAACCTAACTTAGACTCCATCTGGCCTGCACTAGAGGCCAAAATGGGGGGCTGGAATCTACCAGCAGACATACTCTGGGATACACACTCACACAACCCCCTTAAGCAGAAGATTAAACCTTCCACTCTCAAATCCACTCTGGCATCATGGGATAAATTAGCCAAAGCATCTAAATTAAGACCACAACACTCCTGGACGATGCCAATCAGATACCTTTTACCCTGGGAACATTGTACATTAGTAGACAAATGGATCAACAAAAGACTTTACAGAGTAGCGGACCTAGTGACTAACAATAGAATCATACCATACACTCAGCTACAAGATAAAATTGCACCTCTAACACTCAACTGGTTCTTATACCTACAAATATCATCTTCCCTCCGAGAATTCCAAACCCACACTACGAATCAACCCACCACAATATTAGAGATTCTATGCAAATCCCCTCATAGGACAAAACACACTATTTTCGAGATTATACACTGCCATACAGTCATCACCCATTCACTCTAAAACTCAGCTGATCTTAAACTGGGAGAGATATTTAGGAATGGAAATGGACAAACAAAAATTGACTGTTTTATTCAGTCTTACAGATAAGGGTCTCCTAAGCGCAGACCTAAGGGAAAATGCAATTAAAACCACCTTTATATGGTATTTAACTCCACTCCAAACTGCACATATGTCCCCTACAGGGAGTAGATTTTGTTATAGAGGGTGTAGAGCCTTAGATACCTACGGCCACCTATGGTGGGAATGTGATAAGGTTAAATATATCTGGGACTCTTTATCTCTCTTACTTAGCACTATCTTAGATGAAAACATCCAGCTTACTCAGGCCCAAGCTTTGCTACATGAACGTTTTCCTCACTTCAATAAACCAATTAATACATTCATAAAAATCGTATGCACTATTACAAGGTCATGCATCGCCAAATATTGGAAAACAGGCTCCCCTCCCTGGCAGGAGATACTAAACAAGATCAATTCCACTCATTTAATGTATGAATCAGCCTCCTGGACTCTGGATAACAAGGACTCAGTTGACCAAATTTGGTTCCATTGGGTATTGAGAGGGTCTTCTGCTGCTACCCTTACTGAAACATAAATATTTTGTACTATAAAATAAAATCTTACCCACCAACATCTTTACATTTAAAACTAAGCTTCAGTTAGATCTTCTCAAAATGATACAAGGGTATTGATATCAACTGGCTCAACACTTTTGTTTATTTATGTTATTTTTTATTTTCAGTTACTCTGGTTTTTCCCAAGTTATTTCTATTTTTTTCTTTTTGTTCTGGATCATTTGTTGTAATTTCAGAATGTATTAATTCCCTATGGTTGGAACGCTGACGCTCTCCTCTATCATTTTGGAGGGATGGTGACGCATAGGCCCTGATATCATAAAATGCGAGTGAACAAACTTGCCAACATCTAAGACTTTTCTTTGCTCTCCAACATCCCGATACAAATATGAAAGGGAATGGAATTATATGTTTTGACTTACTGTTTATACTTACCATTGTCATTGTTTGAAATTATTTCTCAATAAAAGATTTCAACATAATTGCGTGGAACCACTTTGTGAGACATACTGTTCTCAAGGTAAAAACGACCTTTTTAGAGTTAGGACAGGGGCTTCATGACAATACAGAGATATGTTATAGAATCTCACAAGCCCAGAGAGCTTTAAAGAATCTCCAGAGAGCTTTCTAGAATCTCACAACCCAGAGAGCTTTATAGAATCTCACAAGCCCAGAGGGCTTAATAGAATCTCACAAGCCCAGAG
>CAJPDP010634378.1:0-10140 GCA_905336975.1 Bombina variegata variegata
TAAGCAGCACTGGTATTGAGGTGTGATGTGGAGCAAAATTTTTCCCTTCGCTCACTTTTTTGTGGTTAACGCCGGGTTTGTAAAAACCTGTAATACCAGCGCTGTCTGTAAGTGAACGGTGAGCATAAACTGCTCGTTAGCACTGCACAGCCTCTAACGCAAAACTCGTAATCTAGGCGAGAGATAATACAAAGAAGCATGCAAGTGTACAGAAAGTGATCAAATAAGGAAATGTGATTTTCCTGCAAGCACAACCCATTTTAATGGGTTGTGGTTGAAAAGAACAAAACCAGCTAATTTATACACACATATAAACCTAAAGGAGTACTATATCATACATTTTATACTCTGCAGTTGGTATAGCAAATCATTGGAAACACATTTAGGGAAAAACTATTTCACAGTACACTGTCTCTTTAAAATAGTCTGACTGGATAGAACAAGAGGCATCTAAGAAACCATGCCAGGGCAAAACATGGGCTACCCATGGGTGTTTCCGTAGAGTTCTAGAGGCATAAATGTTTTTTTTTGTTTTTTTACCTAAACTTCATTCAAACGTTTTATGTTGTGCTTATATTAGAGTGGACAGCAGTATGAAGGTATTCTTTATGTTTGTTTGTTTTTGTTTAATTCCTTTGTTAAAGAGACATGAAACCCAAACTTTTTCTTTCATGATTTAGGTAGAACGTACAATTTTAAACAACTTTCCAGTTTACTTATGTTATCAAATGTGCTTCATTCTCTTGGTATCATTTGTTGAAGGAGCAGCACTGCACTACTGGTTTCTAACTGAACACATGGGGGAGCCAATGACAATCGGTATAGATATACAACCACCAATCAGCAGCTANNGATAAGCTTTTCAGCAAAGGATAACAAGAGAAGGAAGCAAATTAAATAATAGAAGCAAATTGGAAAGTTATTTAAAATTGTTTATTCTATTTGAATCATGAATGTATATGACTTTACTGTCCCTTTAAGTAATATTTTAAAGGGATTTTTGTGATGTTTCTTTCACAGAGGAATTCTGCAATTTTCTCAGAGCTGCCAAACAGTGGCCAATACTTGTGCACGCCCCTGAGCCTACCTGAGTATGCTCTCATGGAAAGGAGCTACATTTAAACAAAGGAGACAAAGAGAAACAAATATAATATAAGTAAATTGGGGGAATATTTAATTGTATGCTCTGTTTTATTTCATTTCTCTTTACCGAACAATCTAAATCAAATAAACAAAATTATAATTCATAAAGTGTGTTAAAGGGACAGTCTACTTGAAAAATGTTATTGTTTAAAAAGAAAAATAATCCCTTTATTACCCATTTCCAGTTTTGCATAACCAACATGGTTATATTAATACACTTTTTTTTTTTTCTTTTTAATAAAGCTTTATTGATGTGAGTAATAAATACAATTACCCGTTGATAGGGTGAACAAAGTATAAACTAACAAAGATTTCTAATTAACAGCATCGAGTTACATGTCAATCACATCTGTATATTATATTCTCATTCTACATAGACACTGTCAAGAATGAGATTAAACAAATTGAAGATTTTACAATTTTTGCATAAGATAATTAATTAAGAGTACAGAGAGCTATAATAAAGTAGGGATCTGAGGGAAGGGGGAGGAGGGGAAAGGTAGTGAGAGGAGAGAGAGAAAAAAAAAGGGGGGGATAAATTCATCTCCCTTCCCCCTTTCCTCCTGAGGCCGCCAGAATACCAGGTAAAATTTGTATATATTTGAAATGTGGGATGTGCTAGTTATATGGTGTGGTGCCAAAGTGCAAATATCACCTCGTACATAGCCAACTTGTGGGTTTTTAGATAGTGGTATCTTTCTATAAGGAGAACCTCCTCAACTAGCGAGTGCCACTCCGTAAGGGTAGGGGGGTTCTGTGTCTTCCATTTTTTAGGGATTAACTTCTTTGCACTTGTGATCATTATTAACAGAAGTGCCAAATGTGCTTCGCTTTGCATTTTTGGTAAGGAAATGAAAAGTAGAACTTCAGGTGAGTTCGGGATATTAATGTTGAGGGTCTCAGAAATTTTCCCCAAAACCCCCGACCAAAAGGTAAAAATTTTAAGGCAATGCCACCATATATGTAAAAGGGAACCTTGCCCACCACAGCCCCTCCAGCAAGTGGGGGTGAGGGTCGGAAATATCCTGTGAAGCCTTGTTGGTGTAAGGTACCATCTACTCATTAATTGGATTTGGGTCTCTTGAATATTTGATGATACCGAGGATCTCTTGATTAATTTAAAGGCTATCAGCCAAGAATCAAACTCTATTTCAGAGCCCAAGTCTTCCTGCCACCGGAGTGTATAAGCCGTGAGAGAGTCGGCTCCTTGTATAATTAGCAATTTGTATATCCTAGAAATCAGAAGTCTTGGAACTCTCTCAACCATGCATAGATTCTCAAATGCAGTAAGTGCCCTTCCCAAGTCTGGTTTGTGCTTGTGTCTAGATATGTAGTTTATCAATTGGTTGTAATGCAACCATGAGACAAATATCGTAGGTTGACTATCCTTCAGCCTATTTTGAGGGATGACCTTACCGTTCTCAACCACTCCAAGGAGGGAACCCTCTTTTAGTTTATAAGGTTTAATCTTACGAGAGCCTAATTGGTAATAGGGGAGTTCTGGGTTTTCTAATATTGGTGTTAGGGGAGAGTATTTCATGGAAATGTGGCTAGATGAAGCTAAAGTCGTGTCCCAGATTCGAAAATTAACTTCTAATATTTGGTAATTTGTGATTGTCTTAGGACGATACGCGGGTGGTACCCAGGCTAGGGAACCAATGTTATTTACTTTGAGAATCCGCCTATCTAGTTGGATCCATGCTTTGTGTTCTGTATTTTGTGCTCATTCTAAAATCCGTTGTAACCCAATTGCTCTCCTATAAGAGGAGAGATCAGGCAAGCCCAAACCTCATCTATCTCTTGGAAGGTACATAGTACGTTTAGGCAGCTTAGGTTTAATGTCCGCCCAAATAAATTGTTCAATTAATTTTTGTAACTGAGCTAAGTATCCCTTGGGGAGAGCGATAGGTAAAGTTTGCAAAAAATAAAGTATTCTAGGCAGAATGTTCATCTTAACTACGCCTATTTTACCTAACCATGATATATATTTATTCTTCCAGGATGAGAGGTCTGCAACAATATCTTTTTTAAGGGAGGCATAGTTATATCTAAAGAGGTCTGATGGGTCAGGAGTAAGATGGATGCTGAGGTACTTTAACTTTTTCTTTGCAATAGTGATGTTGTATCCTTGTTGTAAGGAATGTATTATTTTTGGGCAGGTGTTTATATTTAATAGCCCGGATTTGGTTAAATTAAGAAGGAAATTAGAGGCCTTACTGTAAGCACGGAGTTCGTCAAGCAATTCAGGGAGAGATGTATTTGCGTTGGTTAGAGTATATAAGATGTCGTCGGCATATAACGCCTGTTTGTACTCTGTTTGTTCTATATTTATACCCGTGATGTTGTGATTTGTTCTGACTTTGTGGGCCAAAACCTCTATTGATAGGGCAAAGAGCAAATGGGATAGAGGACACCCCTGCCTGGTACCATTACTAATACAAAATGATTCCGACAAAGTACCATTAATTCTAATTTTAGCATTGGGGTTCGAGTATAAAGCAAAAATTGAATTTAAAAAGGCTTTTCCGAAACCCATTTTCTCCATAACCCGACGTAGAAAAAGCCAATCCACCCTATCAAAGACCTTCTCCGCGTCAGTGGAGAAGAGCACTAAGGGGGACCTCGAGAGTCTAGCATGAGTAATCAATTGAATCACCTTGATGGTATTATCCTTGGCCTCTTGGCCAGGAACAAATCCCACTTGGTCATTACCAATTAGATCTGGTAAGTACTTGTTAAGCCTATTTGCTAAAATTTTCGCCAACAACTTCATGTCCGCATTTATTAAAGAGATGGGCCTATAATGACTAGGGGAGTCCGCAGCTTTACCTGGTTTGGGGATAACGGTAATGTGGGCTTCTAAAAGGAGATTAGATAAATTGGGATTAACCCTAAGGTCGTTAAACAGGTCCAGGAGAGGACCCGATATGACCTCTTTAAATTTTTTATAGTAAGCCGAAGAGAGCCCGTCGGGGCCTGGGCTTTTACCCGATGGGGAACCTTTGATAGCATTATACAACTCCTCAGCTGTTATCGGGGAGTCTAATAAATCTGAGGCTTCCTGTGGTAATGAGGGAAGATTAGTATTCTGTAGGTAGGAGTCAATAGCTGTTACTTGCTGGGTCAGTGTGTCTCCCTGGGAGGTTGCTATTGTTTGGTCATTAATATTATATAAGGAATGATAATATTTTTGGAACGCAGAGGCAATCTGTGCACTGCTGCGTAGGGTACATCCATCGCTAGTTTTAATAGAGTGTATATAAGATCTTATTTGTCGTCTTTTAAGGGATCTAGCTAATATTCTACCTGGTTTATTTACCTCCCTCATAATAGAATTGTTTCAAGTAGAGTGCTTTTTTTATGTGACTCAGCCAGATGTTTTTGAAGTTCCAATTTTATCTCAGTAAGTTTAGTCTTTGTGTCATTGCATGAAGGGTCAGATTTGTGTTTAGCTTCTAGGGAGCTAATCTTGGACAACAGCTTGCTATACTTTATTCTATGTTGTTTATTGAGTAAAGCCTTGTGTTTAATCAGTGCTCCACATATCACGCTTTTGTGTGCCTCCCATATGATCGCTTTAGATGACGAGGGGTAAGTATTTATCTCAAAGTATTCCTTTAAGATCTTTTGTAGATCGTCCATGATTAAGGGGTTGTCTAGTATAGTTTCATCTAGTCTCCATGTGTGGTTTGTAATCGGTATGTCCGGCCATAGGATCGAACAAGTGACTGGGGCATGGAAATGTGTAAATGTAGTCAATCCTAGAGTAGCTGTTGTGTGGGATAGAATAAAAAGAGTAATCTTTTGATGTAGGATTGAGCGAGCGCCAAACATCGTGTAGGATCATTTTTTTCAGGGTGAGGTTAACCTGTCTGATCGTGGTAGCAGGTGTGCAAGTAACTCCCCTTGAGGAGTCCATTAATGGGTCGGATACCAGATTGAAATTACCAGCTAAGTATACAATTCCCCTAGAATGTTCTAATAAAAGGTCAGTTATCCTCTTCATAAAGGTTTCTTGACCGTGACTGGGTGAATATATTGAAGCTAAAGTAATGTAATGGCCAAAAAGGGTACCTATGAGTATTAAGTAACGTTCGTCTGGGTCTTTGTCAATATATGTTAGTTGGAATGGGATTGTTTTATGGAATATCACACCAACCCCTCCTTTCCTACTCTGTCCTGAGGCAAAGTATGCAGTAGGAAACTGGGGATTGTGCCAGCCAGGTTCCTTGCCTCTTTTATAATGTGTCTCCTGAACTAGGATTATGTGGCTATGTAGTTTATTTAATTCTTTAAAAGCGATAGAGCATTTGCCCGGTTCATTGAGGCCCTTCGCATTAATGGTGGTGAGGTTAATAGAGTGGTCCCCAAACTTACTGGTTTTAGGTTGGGCAGCCATCAGGAGGAGAGAGAAAAAAAATAAAAAAAAAGAAGGGGGGAAGGTAGGAGAGGAGAGGGCAGGGGAAAGATTACAGGAAGTGAAGAGAAAGAGGAGAAGAAAAGAGATTATGGAAGAGTAGTAGATCTCTGTAAATCTCTCGTTTTAGATTAGAAATCTAAAATATTATAAACAATTTTCAACAAACAAATTTAATAGGGGAAAAGCCCCTTAACTGACGTAAGTTATTGGTATCATACATATACTTGTAGCACATTAAGATTAAAAAGGCAAACAGGGAAAAACCAGGGCAGACAACCCGGACCGTCATGTAGGTGGGAGGAGACATTTTGGAAAAAATCTGTGCACATCGAAATGGTATAACCAAACCAGTCGTCCATCTTCTAATACCAGATATACATGAGCGCATAATGTTTTTCTCTCATGTCGAGGCGAACAACTCCGTCTGAGGGATCTAAATCACTATTTCTTAAAGAACCAAGAAAAAAACAATCATCTCGACACGGGAGGATCTAACGTTACCCTTAAAGCTCTACTTGGTGGTAGTCATTGAGCCTATATATAGACTCCTAGCACATTTAAATTAGTAAGGCAAGCTAAAATAAACTAGAACAATTAACATATAAACTGGGCAGCAATATAAGTGGCATGAGTTTCTCTGGGTAACTTCTTCACTGGCTAAAAAACTAGAACAACATAAATCATCAACATATTTATAACATACATGAATAAACTTGTAAGGTATATTTCACAACTTCTAATGATCCATTTCAGTAGTGAAACTCCATTCCTCTACCCCCATACAACCAGAGATTTGTCAATTTTTATTAATCAGGGGAAAAAGAAAGATTATGAATAAGCCGCTATGGCACCATATATGTGTCTAACATTGCAAACCAATCCTGAAGATCAACACCACTATGACTTGTAACAAAGAAGTGTCTGTGGTGACTAACTCAGTCCATAGTGCAACCAAGAAGACAGAATAAAAAGGACAGTACATTACCCAATGACCTCATCCGAAGGGGGGTCTCTAGGAGAATGTGGAGATGATGTTCCATCTCCAGCCCGTGTCTCATGAGCAGCAGTGGTCTGAATCGATAAATGTTAAAAAAAAAAACATTTTCATCCATTCCAGGCCTGTAGATGGCTGTTTTGTTATTATTGCTGGCAATAATAGAGACAGGAAATCCCCACCTATATTGAATTTTACAGTTTCTTAGTATAGTTGTAATATGGCCTAGGTCTCTTCGTTTTTTGGAGAGTCATTGGTGAAAGATCAGTGAATATCTGTATATCTTCACCCGCATGGGTAATGGGATGCTTTTTATGGGCTCCTTGTAGAATTTCATCTTTGTCCTTATAACTGAGGAATTTGACAATAATGTCCCTTGGTGGCGCTTTATTAGGAGGTTTGGGTCTAAGTGCCCTGTGCCCCCTCTCTATTGGTACCTCTGGAGCTGAAGGAGATTCTTTTATAATCCAAAACAATGCTTGGAGATAACCTTCAATGTTCTGTGGGGCAACAGCTTCTGAAACTCCCCGGATACGCAGGTTGTTACTGCTGCCCCTGTTATCGAGGTCTTCTAGTTTTTCGTTGAGATATTGCAGATTATCCGCATGATTTTGCAGATCTGAAGTGTGTTGTTGTAAGGAGGATGAAGAGGCGTTGGCGGTCTTTTCTACAGTAGAAATTCTAGTTTCAAGTGCTGACAAGTCTTTTCTAAGATTGCCGAACAAACTCCTCATTTCATATAATACACCGTTAATGTCTTCTTTGGATGAGAGGTGCAAAATGTCCTCCTTAGTAACGAAATGAGACTGGGTGGTATCGCTGCTAGATGTAGTAGGGCTGAGAGTGTTATGCACGTCCGCCATGTCCCCTCCACTTGCTTCTCTAACAGTGTTTACAGGTTTTAGGTATTTGTTCATAGGTTTAGTAGCTCCAGACTTTTCTGCCTTGCTCAATCTTTTGTTAGACATGCCCTTAAATTTTCCAAGGTGTCTTAGACTTGGATAGATGATCTTATATGCCAATTGAATATGGTCCAACTACCCAGTGTAAAAGTGAACTGACCAAATGTCGGTAAGGCAAAAATTGAATCTGTATGGACGTGATATAAGTGATATCTGCATAGACTTTAATGACCAAATTAAGGGGAATCTATATAATGAAATTGCGGCTTGGGGTGGGTAATTTGTGAAAACAGAGCCGTCCAGCTGCCTGGTCTATTTGGGCCCTTATGTAATTGTTAGGAGTTTTTCTTCTTTCCAATACTGCATGGGTTAAAGTGTAAAGTCACTCTTTGTTATGGTGCAGTAATAGTATTCCGTTCTGCCACCCTTTGTAAGGTGGTATATGTGAGGCTAGAGATGTGGACCCTATGTATTAGAGCGCTCTTCTTTCTACTCACGTCTGGCAATGTGCACAAGTATACCTAATACTATATCGAAATAGCCTGTCACAGCTCACCTTGCCACAGCTCCTAAGCGCTTGTCTGTTCCGGTGATGATCAGAGCCATTTTAGTAAGTTCACAGCTATGAGTGATCCGTTTCACTTCCCTTTCAGCCTGTTTGCTCTGTGAAGCTACGGGGCGAGTGACCCACGTGGAGTGACGGCCCGGCGGCCCGCACCTCTCTCGCTTTAGCTCAGAGCAAATTCGTCTCTACACATAACACTGAGTAAGTGCGGTTGAAAGATTAGGTGCCTGTATCTCCTGGTCATCTGCCCAAGCCACTGCTTTCTATAAGGAAGCTTTAGTGCCACGAAAAAGCTATTATGCCAGTTTTGGTTGCTGGAGCCCTGCGTGTGCGACCATCTTCCAGCGTGGTCAGGCTCCGCCCCCCTATATTAATACATTTTTTACCTCTGTGATTACTTTGTTTCTAAGCCTCTGTAGACTCCCCCCTTATCTCAGCACTTTTTACAAACTTGCATTTTAGCCAATTAGTGCTTATTCCTGCATAACTCAATGGGAGTGAGCACGATGTTATCTATATGCTACACGTGGACTAGCACTGGCTGTGAAAAGCTAATAAAATGNNATAATTAGAAACAATCAGAAATGTACAAGTTTAGAGGTTATAAAGTATATTAATATAATAATGTTGGTTATGCAAAGCTGGGAAATGGGTAGTAAAGGAGTTATCTATCTTTTTAAACAATAAAAAAAAATCAAATAGACGTCCCTTTATTTAAATGGAATTACTATATTTCTAAAATGAACTTGAAAATACAAAGTAATTTACACTGATCAAAACTACAGTCACGCTTTAAAAAAAGGTTTATTTTTTAATAAATATTTAGATTGTGAACACTCCTAGAAATTCTAATTTTCTAAAGATAACAGTTATAGGTTAGAAAAAGATGTTCAAGGGATATTACATAGTACCAGATTATAGGTTTGTGTGTAATTAAAAATGTTACAATATACTTCCATTATTTATTTTGTCCCCATTTCCTGTCATTTAAAAGTGCTGGTTTTATTAATGCCACTGAGTTTCTATAAAGTAATGGGTACTGCATTGTTTGAACTGAAGTTTTCCCTTATCTATATCCTACTGTGGATAATTAGTGGCAGAAATCAAAAAATAATAAAAGAGACTGTGCAATCAAGACATAGGATTATTAGAGTAATTATCTAACAGGGTTTCCACACATACTTGTTTGCACAGTTTCTTTTATTGTCTGTGTTATATCTGTCCCTAATTGTCCTCAACTGGCAAGATAGATAAGGGAAAAACTTAAAGGTGCATGCAACTAAATGTATTTTTCATAATTCAGATAGAGCATAACATTTTAAACAGCTTTCCATTTTATTTCTGTTAACACATGTTCTTTGTTCTCTTACTATCATTTGTTGAAGAAGCTGCAATGCATTACAGGAAAAGGGCTGAACACATTAGGAGAGCCAATGACAAGAGATATATATGTGTGCAGTCACCAGACAGCAGCTAGATCTTATTAATGCATTGATGTCCCCGGGCATACCTAGGTATGCTTTTCAACATAGAATGAAGAAAATTAAATAATAGAAGTAAATTGTAAATTATTTTTTTTAACAACCTGTTCAATCTGTCATCAAAGTTTAATGATGACTTAAACATTAGGGCACTCATTACTTTATAGAAGCTGAACCTTTACTCATATACCTTCAATATTTAAACAGCTAATATAATTGTAAATATTCATCTACATATTATTGCTTTGAAGACATCATTAAAGGGACAGTCTAGTCAAAATTACACTTTCATGATTCAGATAGAGCATGCAATTTTAAGCAATTTTCTAATTTACTTTTATTATCAATTTGTATTTGTTTTCTTGGTATTTTTATTTGAATGTAAGCTTAAGAGCTGGCCCATTTTTTCTTCAGCACCTGGGTAGCACTTGCTTATTGGTGGCTACATTTAGACACCAATCAGAAAGTGCCACCCAGGTAATGAACCAAAAATGGGCTGGCTCCTTAGCCTACATTCATGTTTTTTTTCAAATAAAGATACCAGGAGAAGGAAGAAAATTTGATAATAGGAGTAAATGAGAAAGTTGCTTAAAATTGCCTACTCTATCTGAATCATGAATGTTTATTTTGACTAG
>CAJPDP010634629.1:0-11517 GCA_905336975.1 Bombina variegata variegata
TGTATATCACTGTATAATAATATCTCTATCAGACCACCATTGATCTGCACCATTGGCGCCTCCATCTATTGCTTTTACTTCTAAATATATACAATAGTAATTTTGGTTTAATGATGATATTATGTGTGTATTTGTAACATACACTATACCTCTGTAAATGTAGTGACCGTCTCCAAGGTAACCACTCTTGTGGCTGGTGATTGGTTGCGACCACTATATAAGGTACACCTTGTGTATGTGGAGTTAGCCTATGACTAAGTGCCGCACGGCAAGAAACGAGTAAAGCTCCTCCCCCTCCGTCCATGTTTGTTTCATTAGTGTTGGTTTTAACCTGCTTCATTAAAGGACTGTTTTTATATCTGGATTCATGGAGTGCTGCCTTTTTCTTTTACTTTTAATACAACATAGCAGGACCTTTTTTTTAAAAATGGTACTTATAACTGAAAATGCAAACGTTTGCCTTCTTTGACCTCAGTAAGTGGAAAGTCAATATTATTTTTCTCCCAGGAGACATATATTTCATCTACTAAAATGCTGAGATTCTTCTATGAAGCTCTAAATGTAATGGGGTTGGTATATTAATCAAAAACTATGTCCTCTTTCAAACACTAAAAGTTGATAATAAAGATAAAGAAGGCAGATATCTCATAAAAATCCAGGTGTTACCTGCAAACTGCACAAAAATTTGCTAAAGACTATGATAAATAGCACAAAAGCTCTTAAACCCAAAATATTTGAAGAGACCAGAGGTGCCTAAATTAGCAGAGTGGCATAAGAGAGTTACGTTACACATATCTCCAGATGAATGAAATGTCAAACTACTACTCAGTATTGTTCCTATGGGAGGAATATCTCAACACTTTGTGATTTTGTTTTGTATACATTATTATTATTTATCTAGTTTGGTACAATCTTGAGTGCTATTAACCCTTTCCCGCCTGGGCTTATTTGTCTACATCGGAACAAAGTTCAGATTTAAACAAATGAGTTAATATTGAAATCATGTGATCGTTCATGTGATCGCGTGATTTCAATGATGGGATCAGGTTAGGGGGGAGTACCTATGACGATAGGCACGCCCTCCCGCCCGCAATCCCAGTTAGGAAGCCATTATGGCTTCAGTACATAGGACGTTGCCCAGCGCATTTAGGACGGCATGGAACATTATAAGGGCGTGAAGGGGTCAACCATCACCTTCTTATGTAATAACTCCAGATAAATGCATTATTTAAATATTTATTTAGTGCATATAGACCATGTACTTGTATACGCTATTATGTGCACATTTTTTCTTTCTCCTTTTAAAATTCCAGTGTAACTTACTGTTTTGTTTTCTTTCCGTTATTTTTCTGTATTTGATTATACTTGTTAATAAATAAATAAAATAAAAAAAGTGGCTGCTTCAATAGGTGGAATATTCATTAATCTATACACCAGGAAGTGGTATACTGAGAGATGGAGTCCTTACCCATAGTGGTGGTGTTGAGGGAGGATGCACTAGAAGTGATGAAGGTCTCGGTGGTGACTGGAATCCTGTGTAGACTCAGGTGAAGACTTTAGCTGGAGATGGATGATGAAAACAGTGTAATGTAAGTGGTTGGGGTATAGGAGGAAGACAACCTACTGAACAAGAAGCAGTATCCACCAATAATGCCATAGAAACAATTTTGGTAGGATAACTTTCATCATGGTTCTGGTGAAAGCAATAATGATTTTTAACACTTTTTACCTCATTGACAGACAAAAATAAATAAGTATATTGTGTGTGTGTGTATATCTTTATTTTTTAGTTGGAGCTTCTGTACTTTTATATTTAAGTTATGTTGAATTTGTGATGTTCTACATCAAATACATTTTATTTGAAAATGTAATTCTTCCTCTTCCTATATATTCTGTTCCAGACAAAATGACTGAGATACATCCCAGAGGGGTTAACCTCGCTCACATACCCCAATCCATACCTTTTCAACACAAGGATTTGAATTCCCATTTGTTCTAAGTATTAAGCATGCATTTTATTTATATATTAATTTACACATATCTCTACACATTTTTTGGCTCACATGTGACTATTACAATGTTAATACATTTACTTTAATTGTATTCTTCCATATTATATGGAAGGCATGCTTTCAAAGAAATAATCATAAAAAGACATTATATTCTTCTGTAAGGAACCTAGAGAACAATATGACCATTTGATATAGCCAAACTGTACACAGATAGTATTCAAATGTCCCACTGTGTTTGATTGTGTAGTTTAAATATATAAAATTCTACACTTGAGTAACCATGAATAGCAGGTCATTGTTGTGTTATTGTGTTTATAAATGTAAAAATCTTATACTAAACAAAATGTTCTTAAAGAGATACAAAACCCAAATTTGTTCTTTTGTGATTCAGACAGAGCATACAATTTTAAGAAGGTTTCCAGTTTACTTCTTTTTTTTTTCTTCAAACATGCTTTATTGAATCAAATTTCAGATGTACAATAAAAAGAGAAGGTTTTATTCACCAGCAGTCTGGTGTTGACAATGTTTACACTTTTAGGCAATTATAACAATGCACTGTTATGCAATCATTAAGTACATACAAGTTTGCAACTTACTTGTTGAAGCTTGTTTTTTTTTCTTTTTTAAACATTTTCTTCAAAAAGTTATACATTGAATAAATAGTATCATGCGTCAAATATAAGAGGGGAGTTAGAAATGTACTGAAAGGGTGAAAATGTAGAAAAGGTGAGGAGAGAGGAAGGACAAGGGAGGAAAAGAGAAAAAAAAGGGGGGGGAGGGGACAGATCCACAGTATGTGTTGCGATTATTTGTTGATTTAGATTCAGCTCATTAAATGGGAGTGCCTCTCCATGTAGCTCTGGTTAGTTTTAAAATAATGGAATCTTTCAAGAATCAATAGCTCATTGACCGAGGCTATCTAATCCTCAGCTGTGGGGACCTCCTTTGACTTCCATTTTTTAGGGATAAGCTTTTTAGCCCCCGTAAGCGTTATGAGTAAAAGGGCCTGTGCATGCGTTTCACAAATTTTTGGGAAATTGAGAAAGAGAATTGTTTCTGGAGTATTGGGGATTAGAATTTGTAGTTTGTCTGACATATGGCCTATCACTTCTGTCCAGAAGGCCTGTAGTCTTGGGCACGACCAACAAATGTGGAGAAGCGTACCATGTTCTCCACATCCCCTCCAACACAGGGGGTTTGCCGATGGGAAATACTTATGTAGCCTAGTCGGTGTAAAATACCACCTACTTAGCAGTTTGAATTGGATTTCCTGTACCGTAGCAGATATTGAGGAATGTTTTGCTAATTTGAATGATTTATACCAGGTTTCCTGATCAATCTCATTACTAAGGTCTTTATTCCAGGACAAAGTATACGTTGGTAGTTGAGTGTCTGTGGGAAGGAGAAAGAGTTTGTACACTAATGAGATCAATCGCCTCGGTGGTGTGTTCATTGTGCATAAACGCTTGAATTGTGTGAGATCCCTTGCTAAGTGTTCTTTATGTTTATAATGTGTCAAGTAGTGTGAGAATTGATTGTATCTCATCCAAGAAGAGAATATGTCACCACATTGTTCCATCATGTGTTGCTGTGTGCGCAACTTCCCGTTGTCCATTGCAAAATGCAAAGCTCCGTTTCTCAGGCTGTATGGTTTGCTCATACTTGTACTTAGCTTGTGGTATGGTAGCTCTGGGTTTTCTATAATGGGTAGTAGGGGTGAGTGTATTGATGATATATGCATATTAGTGGCAAGTTATTTGTCCCATTCATGTAAAATTTCTGCAGTTATGAAGTATTTACCTATTGCTCTAGGGCGTAATTCAGGTTGTATCCATGCCAATGTGCCAACGTTCCTCAGTTTAAATATCTGTCCATCTAGTCTTACCCATGCTTTATGTGTAGTATTATGTGACCATTCTATTAAACGTTGGAGTAATATTGCCCTCCTGTAAGAAGTCAAGTCGGGGAATCCCAGCCCCCTCTATCTCGTGGTAGATACATTGTTCTTCTTGGGACTCTAGGTTTTGTACCCGTCCAAATAAACTGTTCTATGATTTTTTGTATTTGGGGTAGAAAGTCTTTTGGTAAAGGAATTTGGACAGTCTGTAAAATATATAAGATACTGGGTAATACATTCATCTTAAACACTCCTATTTTTCCCAACCATGAAGTTTATTCTTCCATGATGAGAGGTCTCTGATTATTTCTTCCTTTAATTATAAATAGTTGTTTTTATATAACTCCTGAGGTTTCGCAGTAATGTAAATACCTAAATACTTTAGGTGCGAAGTGGAGATGGGCACATTATAGTGTGTCCGTAGATGTTGTATATGTTCCTGTGGTGCACCAATATTTAAAATCTCAGATTTTTCAAGAAGTTCTGGAACGGAGGTATCTATGTTTGTGAGAGTGTACAGTATATCATCCGCATATAGTGCCTGTTTATGCTCGGCAGCCCTGCCTAGTACCATTTGATATATTAAAAGTGTTCGACAGTGTCCCATTTACTCTGACTCGCGCGTTTGGGGCTGAATACAACACAAATGTCATGTTTATGTAGGACTCTCCAAAATTCATAGCTTTCACGACTTGGCTCAGAAAAAGCCAATTGACACGGTCGAAGGACTTCTCCGCGTCAGTCGAGAAGAGTGCCAAAGTTATACCCTCCACTCGAGCATAATTAAGTAATGGCAATACCTTGGAGGTGTTCTCCCGAGCCTCTCTACCGGGGACAAATCCCACCTGGTCCGTCGATATTAGATCTGGGAGGTATTTGTTTAAGCGCTTAGCTAGGACCTTTGCTAGAATTTTAACATCTGTATTTAACAGGGATATTGGTCTAAAGTTTTTGTGGGCAGTAGGATGTTACTGGGTTTGTGGATGATTGCTATATGTGCTTCCAGCATGGAGTTAGTAAGTTGGAGAGTTTCAATAAAATTGATAAAAAGCTGAAGAAGCCCTGGAGCTAAAGTTTTAAAGAATGTTTTATAGTATTTAGTGGTAAGTCCGTCCGGACCTGGGCTTTTACCATTCGGCAAGTCTTTGATCGCTTTAGATAATTCTTCTATTGAGATAGGTGCATCTAAACTTTCCATGTCTGCTCTATCTAGTTGTTGTAGATCTAATGTGGCTAGATAACTATCTATGGCTTGTTGCCTTAAGAGTGTATTTTTATGCTACATCCGCGTGTCTGCGTTGGTAAGCTTCCATTAGGTGTTGTTTAAGATAGACCCTAGCCTGCATGAGTGTTTTCTTAGTGACGTCATGTAGAGGATGCTTATGTTTATCTTCTAGGGTGGAGATGGTGTTTAGCAATTGTGAGTGCTTTTCTCTATATTGTTTAAGTAATCTTGCTTCATACTTAAAAAGTTCCCCACGCATCACACATTTGTGGACTTCCCACCTGTTTTGCAGAGAGGTGTGAATTGGGTAATTGTGTAAAAACTAGTCCGTTAAGGATTTTTGTAGTTCTGTCTTGATTATTGGTTTGTCTAGAAGTGTGTCATCCAATTTCCAGATGTATGTCATAGGGGGG
Source organism: Bombina variegata variegata (assembly GCA_905336975.1). Lineage (NCBI taxonomy): Eukaryota > Metazoa > Chordata > Amphibia > Anura > Bombinatoridae > Bombina > Bombina variegata. Next base: position 5,548 of record CAJPDP010634629.1, read on the forward strand.
ATGTCAGGCCATTGGACTGTACAAGTGAAAGGGGCATGATCAGACCATGTGATAGAGCCAATACTGCATGCGCTGATCATATCTAAACCTAGATTATCTGTGGAAATATAATCAATTTGTGAGTATTTATTGTATGGGGGAGAATAATATGTGAAGTCTTTAGAAGTTGGATTCCGTGTTCTCCACATGTCATGTAAAACAAGGTCAGAGATGGTTGTTTTGATAGATTTAATTGTGCCGCCAGGAACACTGGCTGAGCCATTGGAAGTGTCAAGACTTGAATCTAGGAAATACGGGCCTTTTGCGTGATCAAGCAATACCTTTGAGATTCGCTTAAGTGTTTGGGGAGTGAATGGTTGCAAGCATTATTGGATGATCGTAAAGTGTGCCAGTAAGTACAATGTATTGCCCCTCTGGATCTTTTTCAATATGTGTGGGTTTAAGCAGGACGGAGTGGTGTATTAATATTCCTACCCCACACCTTTTGCCCATGCCCAAAGCAAAGTGTGTCGTAGGGTATTGTACATTATGCCCCCTTGGTTCCCTTCCTCTGCGAAAGTGTGTTTCCTGTAAGAAAATTATATGGCTATGTAGATTTTTGAGTTCTCTAAATGCTATTGATCTCTTACCTGGATTGTTAAGACCTTTTGCAATGATAGTTGTAAAGGCAAGGCAGTGTGATCTGAATTTAAAAGAAAAGAGGAAAGGAAAGGAAGAGGGGGGGGGGTGAAAGGAAGAAAAGTAAGAAGTTAAGTAATCTAGAGAATTAGGTGATAGGTTAGATGAAAGGTTGTTAGATGAAGGGTTTGACTCACTGAGAACTTAACAAATATAACAATTCTTAATCAGCTGCCCCTGCAAGCAAGGCTAAACAATATACAGGGCAACTGGACAACAATTAACAAAGGTCAATGAGAGTAGTAATCCTTAGGCAAATACAACTAATATGGTTATGAAAATGCCCATGGGCTGTGTAAACACAGCTTTGGGTGATAGGACAGATTTGGCATTTAAGGATGTGATTGGGGACAGTGAGAGAAGGGGAATTGCTGTTAGAGTACCAAAGGGTCAAAGGGTTTGGGCCTTATTGATTACACATGGGGAATCTATAAGTAACCAACAGATGATGTTTAGTTAAATGCTCCTATCATGGCTGGTGAGACCCTGGTCAGGTAACAAAAATAGCCAGAGTAGGCAACCTCCCACACACTCAAGTTGCACTCTTAGTCACTGAAAGTATAATGGATTAATAAGTCAACTTAGGTATATGTGATCAGTGTTCTATACATGTACAACATTGCAACCTTATTTATCTATCTGTATACAGTTATCATCAAATATTGCCTCATGGCTAACAGCATTATACACTTCGAGCACCGATATTTTGACTGGTAGAAACAAATGAAAAAGGATACTATGCCTCTCTTGTCTCAGAGCAGGCAATCTCTCTGTTGTTTCCTAGTCATTGTCATTGTAGCATGAAAGTCAAGGCTTCGTACTGTTTTCTTCTTGTTGATACTCCTGGTCAATTGATAAATCTGCGTAGAAGGACTTTAAATCCGAACCAGGCCTGTAGACGTAAGTTTTGCTGTTGTGGGTGACAATCAGAGATACCGGGAAACCCCAGGGATTTTGTATCTTTCTGGACCTCAGCTGCATGGTGATATGTGCAAGTTCCTTTCTTTTTTGAAGAGTGGTTGGAGATAGGTTGGAGAACAGTTGTATGTCATAGCCTGCATGCCTTATAGGATGTTTAGCCCTTGCACATCTTAGAATTTCTTCCTTGTCGTTGAAATTCAAGAATTTGATGATGATGTCTCATGGAGGTGCTTTGGGGGAGGCCTTGCTCTCAGAGCTCTATGAGCTCACTCCAGCACTATTTCAGCAGATGACGGCATTCTCTTTATCGTGCGAATAAGGCTTTGTAAGTAGCCTTCTATTGCTGGTGGGTGAATGGTTTCTGGTACACCCCTGACTCTGAGATTATTCCGTTGACCTCAGTTATCAAGGTCTTCCAGCTTGTCTGTGAGTGACTGAATTACATCCACTTGATTTCGTAGCTCAGTATTTGTTTGTTGTATAGTGGTACATGGTAGTAATGGATTGAGCTTTTTCAACTTGAGAGACTCTTGTATCAAGGGTGTTAAGATCTTTTCTAAGATCACCAAAAAGGCTGCGCATTTCTTGCATTACTTTACTAATATCTTATTTTGATGAGAGATGCTGCAGGTCTTCTCTAGTTATGAGATGTTGTTACTGATTAGCTTGGTGAACTTGTACATAGGTAATTTGTTGGTGGCTTGTCATGTCTTCTGATATTGATGTGTTTAACGTTTTAACCTGTTTCAGATATTTACTGAGTGGTCTTGATGGAGTGTACTTATCTGTTTTACTCAGCCGTTTATTAGGCATCCCACCATGGTCCCACCTTTATGTATACGTGGATGTGCAAAAGGTGGTATAAGGCAGAAGTCATCTGTATGTTTTATGATTATTTTTTTATTTTATTTTCTTTGTCCCCTGGATACACACACGTCAGTTCTTATCCCTCTGATATAAATGTAGTTTTTAGGCTGCTTGATGGATATACGTTTGTTCTTCGCCTATCCTTAGGTAATGTGCTTCTAGTGATAAGGAACTAGGAATATGCAGTCTATAAGAGGTCCAAGCCTCCTGTCTGCTTTCCTATTCCTTCCTGTGTTTATACTTTCAGATGGTGACCCTTGTATGAGCACTGAGGGTGTTTCAAGTCAGTTATGTGAGCATTAGGGAGTGAGAGGAGTTGATGTAGATTTATGCATAAGCAGTAAGGCCTTGTAGGATGTCTGCAATTATAGATCTATGTTACTGTGCACAAGGAAGACAGTGTAAATTATTTGAAGACCGCGTGTGGGCCGTTAAAGCAGTCCAGTAATTTCCAGATATCCCTCTCTTCCTCCTCCCTTACTTATAGATTGAGTTCAGTATGGGAGTTACTCCCCTCCTAAAAGTGCAAATCCAATAAGATGATCAGGCTGTGTGACTCCAATGGTCTATATAAGATGTCTAATACTGGTCTCCGTAGTGTGTGTCAAAAATGGCGCCAATTGACTATTAGGGCTATTTGTAATTGTATGTTATGTCTTGGTAGCTGCACTTGGGTATCTGATGTGTTGAGCCTTAGTGTGAATGACACCCAGTTCGCTCAGGTATTAATGTTTTGTTTTAAATACTGTGCTGTGCGCTCCAGCTCTGTCCAAACTGCGGCCGTCCAGATTATCTTCCAAGAACAGTGTTATAGCGTGGGACAGGTTGTTAAAAGTTAGTTTTATTTATTTTTGTTTGTTAATTTAACATATAAAAAATGGATAGAGAGAACACAGAATATGAGCTGAATAGCTCAATTTTTATTTTTTATTTTACTGTCCACAATTTGAATGGATTATAATGTACCAACTCACATTGTTTCATTTTTTTATTTTTTTTAAGTAACTACTATCGATTGTCATATGTATGTATTATTTCTCTCTTAATAAAAAAGAATTAAAAAAAACTAATAATATTTTTTCACCAAAATGTATTGATACTATTAGATTAATAAAGCAATACATTAATCATAGATTACAGGGAAAGTGTACTGTAAAATGTTATATTTTCACTAAATTGTTATACTAGCTGCAGAGAATAAAATGTATGAGAAATTGCTTCTTTATGTTTATTTTGTATTTGAAATAGCTGTTTTTGTTGTTCGTAACGACAACACACTATGGGCTAGATGAGTGGAGCGCTATTTATTGTTCCCACTCGTACATTAACTCCGCTAGAAGTAAGCGTGTCGGGTATCATGTGTATTACATGTAAAGTAAAAAGTTTTCACATAAGTGCTAACCCAACACGTGAAAAAAAATCAAAAATTCGTATATCAAGACCACTTTAAGGTATTTCCCCATAGCTTTCAATTGAATGGGAAAAGTTAGGAAGAAAACCTTACTTGTGTGCAAACCCGACATGAAATATTAATGTCACATTCCAATGTTCTTCACATAGAAGAATATGTTCTATTTATTCTTAAATAAATATTTCTATATATATCTGATGTTTTTTTGGTAAAATATATATATATCTATACCTAAAGACAAATAACAAGTATAATTCACCCCACAATAAAAGGATATGTACTAAATTCAAAGTTTCAACTAAAGTTCATACAGGAGCAAATAATCATGAAAGGAAGATGTCAGCACTTGATGGTACTTAAAGCTAAGGACCTCCCAAGGAAGAGAGAAAGCATACAATACTGAAGTCTGTATATACTGCAATAAATAATCACAGGGGAACAGGTACTCACACTTAGGAGAGGTAAAATCTAGCTCAGATATTCAGGCTGGTAGGTATAACGCCCCTCGGCTCAGAAAGATACTCTGGAACTTCAGGGTAAATTAAAACAATTTATTAAAATACAAAAGGACATAGAAACAGACTGTGTACCAGGGCGTGTGATCGGTTAAGATGCCACTTGAAGCTCAGTCACAAACTCTATGCCGGTAAGTGATCACAGGCAAAAATAGTAGCGGTTCGCCTCATCACCCCTGCATAGGTTTACACAAATGTCCGTAGTTCATAAAAACTTCAGAAAAGCTGACATTTTTATTAGACAGTGTTATTATGAGTGTAACTGTACTTTTAAATGCACAACTATTTTGTCAAGCTTAACAATTAACCAGAGCTCTGAAGATGTGCTATCCTGATGCGCCTTACATTAAATTGCACTCAAGCGAACGTGCCCCTTTTTTACAATAATTTCACCAGGGCAGCCCCTGCAAATCTGGGTGAGAAAACCCATGTCTGATCTGGTGAAATTAAATCATCAGGCCCAAAACTTGTGTTCCAACATTTTTCACTGAAAACTCTAAAAATGTTACTATATAAACCTATAGTTGTAAATTATATCACCTAATTGTATTTTAATTTAATGATGTGACTGCTGTGAAAACTGTACTTTCATAGTAAACGGTATCATAAAAATACATCCTCAATCAGATGTTTAGGTTCTGCCCTTTTCTCTCAATTTTGGAACTCATTACTTCTTTTTTAATGTTGAAGTTTTAAAGATCACTTTTATAATCTAAATTGCATGTTGCCTTTTCCATGATGAATTTTTTTTTTCATTTCAAATATGCTTTATGTCTAGTAGGTTGCAGGTTTCAAGCTAACAAATATTGATATTTGCATCCACTGTATTTATATCATCTTTAAACCAACTAGGTATCATTTTATGGAGGTATATCTAGTTAATTATGTCTACAATAGCAATGCACAACAATATATATTTCCAAATCTATTATTAAAAAAAGAAAGAAAAAAAAGAACTAATGTGCATCTAAGTAAATATAACCGAAGGAAAGTTGGCAGTGTGATCACAGATAAGAGCTCCCTCTGGCGGTACAATTATATATATTCAAGTAAAGCGGAACTCACTAAAAGTACCAATGGATATTGACTGCAGTTGGCATAATTCTTGCAACCAAGCTTTAGAAGTATAGCAGAACTACATTGCATGGGTATGTGAGACATACTATAATTGTTATTGAATATGAACAGTATGTTTGCTTTTGCTGTTCTAACTTCTGTTCTAAATTCTTAAATGGCTAAAGTTAAAAAATAATTGTCTATGTTCTTATTAAGAATCTGCCAACGATATTGGGGATCGTATTTTTTCTTTCTTTCAAATAAATGTAACTGAGGTCCTGAAACAAAATTAGCACACACACACGTATATATATATGTATGTGTGTGTATGTATATATATATATATGTGTGTGTGTGTATATATATATATGTATGTGTGTGTCTGTATATATATATATGTATGTGTATGTATATATATGTGTGTGTGTGTGTCTGTATATATATGTATGTGTATGTATATATATGTGTGTGTGTGTGTGTGTGTGTATATATATGTATGTGTATGTATATATATGTGTGTGT
>CAJPDP010634776.1:0-11335 GCA_905336975.1 Bombina variegata variegata
TTTTGTGATTTGGAGAGAACATACAATTTTAAACAACTTTGCAATTTACTTCTATTATAAAATTTGCTTCATTCTCGTTATCCTTTGCTGTAGGGACAGCAATGCACCACTGGCAGCTAGCTGAACACATCTAGTTAGCCAATCACAAAAGACAAATGTGTGCAGGCACCAATCAGCAACTAGCTCCCCCTAGTGTAGGATATATGTTTATTCTTTTTCAACAAGCGATACCAAGAGAACAAAGCATTTGAAAATAGAAGTGAATTTTAAAAGTGTATTAAAATTACATGCAAGTTTAATTTTGACTTTTTCAGTATTATCTGACTTTAACGGGACAGTGACCAACTTGAGATTTTAATACTGCATGTTTAGGCATACTAATACAACTTTGCAAAACACTTAAATCATTATTTATTTTGACCCCTTTTCATGTAAATTATCTCTGAAAATTTAAATATTTTCCCTAATTGGCTTTAGCAGATAACTGCAAAACAATGCATTTTATACTATGAATGGCTAGCCTTGTTAAAGGGCCAGCCAAAATGTAACTTTCATGATTCAGATAGGGCATGCAATTTTAAACTACTTTCCAAATTACTTTCTTTGTTAAAAGCTAAACCTAGGTAGGCTCAAATGCTAATTTCTAAGCCCTTAAAGGCCACCTCTTATCTCAATGCATTTTGACATTCACGTGTGCGATATAAATAACTCCACGTGAGTGAGCGCAATGTTATCTATATGACACACATGAACCAACATTTTCTAACTGAAAAACTGTGAAAAGACACTGAGATAAAAGGCAGTTCAACGGCTTAGAAATTATCATATGAGCCTCCCTAAGTTTTGCTTTCCACAAAGAATACCCAGAGAACAAAGCACATTTGATGATAAAAGTAAATTGGAAAGTTATTTGAAATTGCACACCCTATCTGAATTATGAAAGTATAATTTTGACTTGACTGTCCCTTTTAAATACAGTGTAAGCATAATTGCATATTCAACTAATATATAATAAAAATATACAATGCATTTAAAAAAAAAAAAAACAGGTTTATTTTCTGACAATTTTCAATGTATTCATTCATTTTATTCTTCCCATATTATGTGATAGTTATCAGTGAATGTGATGCTGGTGCCTCACAAAGTGTGCACATACTTATGTGCACACTCCTTTAATAATGAGTGGCTCTCCTTTTATAATTGAAAAAATTAAACAAAAAAACTTCCCAAAGTGTATGAAATGTGATAACATTGTGAAGTGTGATAAATAAAATGTTATATGCTGTTGCAAACACTGCTGCCATATAGTGTTCAAGACACATGCACACTCCTGAGCATACTTAAGTATGCACTTCAACAAATGATGCCAAAAGAATAAAGCACATTTTATAACAGAAGTATATTGGAAAGGTTTTTGTTAGTTTATATTTGAATTAAATGCTCCATTTGAGTTATTCCAATTTAAATGACATACAACAGGTTGAGATCTGTGCATAGCCTAAAAGGGCTAATTAATAAAAAATAGTTTGCATAAAAAAATGTTTAAAAATTGCTGGCAAGTATTTAAAAATAATTTTCAAAAAAGGCAAAATGAATTACATAGCTAAGCTGCTTGTAGAAGCCAACTCCCCCCCCTCCCCCCCTATCAGTGTTTAGACACAGGCATTGTATGTCAACTGAGTTCACAGCTTCTAGGGGTGCTCCAGCAGATACTCCCTATGCATTTGTGCCTTCTACCAAAACAACAATAGATAAAGATACAGCCATAGAAGGAAATGTGTGGGGGGAGTAAGAGCTGTACAATTCAAAAACTAAAAAGAAAGGGTTAATGGCGAGGCACTGCAGTATAAATTTGCAGGTAAAGTAATTAAAAGTAGATATTATATTTTGTCTCTGTCCCAACTTGTTTTATGTCCCTTTAATTGTGACTTGTGTGTTTTCTTTTTTTTTTTTTTATCAGAAAGTAGATGATGTTTGTATCTTAGATTGTTTATTTTTGTGTCTCTTGGTGCCTGTTTGCTTTGAAAGTAGGAATAGCTTCTTTTTTTTCTTTTAAATCGTTTGCTGCTGATCTCTCAGGCGAAGAAGCTAATTCTACCTGACAGATTTAATGAAAATAAAGGAAGAGTGACTATGACTGACAGGAAGAACACACTTTGATACCAAGTGAATTAGAAAGTTTTATTGGATTATTCCATAGAATTATCATGACTCTTTAGTTTTGAAAATCCCTTCCATCACACAATATTCAAACAAATGTAACCCCTTCAGTGCTGAACCGTTTCACACCCCTATGCTAGAGCTATTTTAGTTATTTAGTACTAATTTTATTTATGTGTAGATTTTAGTATTTCTCATGCTTTTGTGTCCCCCCACACAAATTTTGGAAAAGCATTTACTGAGCATGTTTATCTTTAAGGAACTATAAGCATCTTTTTAATATAAAAGGTTTAGTTATGCATAGTAAAACAACTTTATTTTGTCCCCTTTTCATGAAACTAATCTCTGAAAATTGTGGCTTTTCTAATGCTCAGAATTGAAAGAAAGTACACTGCAGACTTCTTAAGGCTAACACTGCTGCATATTTCCCCTAATTGACTGTAGCAGATAACAACTGCAAAACAATGCATTTTATACTAACATTACCACTGTGGCTAGCCTTTTTGTCTACAGATTTAAGCCTAGACTTGTTCCTCCAATTGAGGCAGCCGGTGGGTGGAGTTGGGCTGTTGAAGAACAATTACAGCAAACAAGATTTTTATTTTGTAAAAAATTTTGGCTAATAGATTTATTCTATAGCAAGACAACAGAAATGGCTTGTTATTACATTGTGCTTACTGTCCCTTTAATTGATAAAGGTGCAAAGGCAGCAGCACTCAAAATAAAAGCCATTTTATTAGTGTGGAGAGGGGACATCTACACCGTTTCAGGAGTAAGCCCTTAGTCATGTGACCTCCCTTGCAGTGTGCATTGTCTGATGGATGTGCTGAACTCTATACTATAGGAGAAGATAGAACTTAGCTCCTACACTAATAAAAGCAGTGAATGTGTTGCATGTTGCCAGGTCAGGTGAACATGAGCATACTTATAGAGACATTAAATTCAAAATGTAATTATGCATAGTGAACAAACTTTACAATGCATATTCATTTATTTATTTTTCCTGCTATTCCTGTAATTTAAGGAGCCATAAAAGTGCAAAAAAAATACTGTGTAAGAGCGTTTTATTATTGCGTTATTGATTTTATATAGTTATGTGTATTTTTCCCTGCAAAGGGATTAAATGCATAGGGGGCGATTTATCAAGCTGAGGCGGACAGGGGAGCACATACGCGCCCCTGTCTGCCGCAGCTTGCCTCTGGCAGGATGGATTCCCCTGACGGAATTCAGCAATGCACATGAGCGCTATTTTGCGCTCGCGTGCAATCCCGCCCCCTGCTCGCGCACAGCCAATCGCGCGTGGGCAGTAGGTGTCAATCTCCCCGGTCGGACTAGACCACGGAGATTGAAATTCGCCACCTAAGAGGTAGCCGAAAGGGCTTGATAAATCGTCCCCGTAGTCAGCTCCTGATCTACATTGCACTACTGGTAGCTAGCCGAAGACATCTGGTGAACCAATGACAAGAAGCATATGTGTATAACCACCAATCGCCAGCTAGCTCCCAGTAGGGACTGGTTCTCCTTAGCCTACCCAGGTATGCTTTCCAACAAAGGATACCAAAAAGAATAAAGTCACATTTATAATGGAATTAAACTGAAGAGTCGCTTAAAATAGCATGTTCTATCTGAAGCTTATTTATGTACTTCCATAATTGACCACAGTAGTGTAGATGAGAATACAACACTCAAAGCTTTTCAGGGGAGGAGGCATGTCCATGGACTGCAACACAGTGCTCATTTTCCTTTAAAAAAATAGTATTAAAATGCTTTTAAAACCTGTATTATCCATGCAGATCTTTTGCAATACAGTGATTAATGTTTATATGAAAAAGTGACTTTAATTCCCCTTTAAGTGTACTCTTATGTCTCTCTGAGGTAATAGAAAAAGTGCAATTTCAGAAGTAAATAATAGATAAAGTGAGCAAAATATATAATGTATGTACATTTTGTTAATATGCCTAAAGAGACAGATTACTTGGTAGTATGGATCTACTAAGCATTTTGTTGTTAGAATTTCTTTTTAACTGCAATATTGCAGCCGCATTTATTCTCGTGAAAGTGAAACACTAAGATCTGGATTTGCACAGATCTTAGTTTGTTTCACTTTCACAAGAATTAAAGTGATGGTAAAGTTACTCTATATTAAAAGCTACATTGGCAACATTTTTATAAACAACTATGAGTTTAATTCATCGTTTTTTTATTTTAAATATTTTTCAAGTAATTAGTACATTGCACCTTACATTTTATCGACCCACATTCCACTGGGCTCCGTGTCACATTTTTTTGTGTGTGAAGTATTCTTCGGCATCCAGTTGAAATCCTGGCCAGGAGTTCAACCTAACCGCCCCTCTATCTAGAGCGCATGCGCACATCTTATTGCATAGGGAACAAGCCTGGTTGCTTACGTAGAGAGCGGGGGAGACTGCTCTCTACATCAGAATACAGCATCAGACCAGGAAGTCTATGGAGGACGGAACGAGGTGCGGTGTATACTATAATTAAAAATGTTAAAAAAATAGTTTACAACATTCTTTTTTTTAATTAAAACTTAGTTATGTAAGTAATTGAAGGAAAGGCTACCTGCTTGAATGATCGGTGAGGCAAAACTTTACCATCACTTTAATGCGGCTCCAAAAAGAGTTAAATGCCCTGAGCAACTTACTTCTTCCGCATTTGGACCATAATAAATGATCCAAATGCACAGGCCTAATATTATGTGCCTGGGATATACCTACCAGTCAACACCTGTATGCATGCAATGCCACACTTTTTTGTTGTAGAATATCCCTTTAAATTAAAAACAAAATAACATAAAATAGAAGCATACTTTAATAATTACTTATTTAATTAGGTAATAACGCCAAAATCAGCTTGTTTCTGTTGTTACATAATCCACTCAGACTATTTTCAGATGCTTTAATTACTGAAACAATTTAATTCAGATTAAAAGGTACATTTATAAAGCCGCCAAAAGCAGGTTCTTTGAAGTATCCTACCTTTCTTGTGAATAAAAAAAAAGGAAATGCGGTTTGTCCTTTAGAACTGAACGAAAAAACAGAGACACAGTAGGATTATACTTTGTAATCCGTTTAACAGTAGTTGAATTTCATTCTTCTCTGTAATGAAGTTTTTTCCAGTGATTTTCTCATTAAAAGTTGGGTCTAGTAATTCTGTTTACATATTTAATGTCAATCACAATTGCTTTTTTTCTTTTTGCTTTTTTCAGGCTCGGAATGTTAACACTGGAGAGCTGGCGGCAATTAAGGTTATTAAACTGGAACCAGGTAAGAAGCTTATGGTACTTTTATTTACATATGGATAGTGAGTGTTCTTACAAGCCGGATAGAAGCTTCATGGAAATTGGGCAGCGGTGCACAGTGTGGAAAAGGAAATGAACAGAAAGCGGAAAAGTAAATTAAGAGATTGTGCTAAAATCCATTGGTTAATGTTTTGTTTAATTTAGAATTATATGCCTTTTGGAAGTATTCTCAAATATCTCTAGAACACAGGTATCTAACTGTAGTCTTCTGGTGCCACACTTGTCTAGTGTGTGTGTGTGTGTGTGTGTGAGAGAGTGAGAGAGAGAGAGAGAGATTATTTTTAAATTTACTTTAATCTAAAGTAAAGTAATAATAATTGTTACTAAAGAAGTCCAGTTTTATATCCCTTTTTCACAACTGTACCACTGTAGTTGGCTGCCACAAGGCATTTCCAAGGCGATAGTAGCAAAGTCTTGCAGCTCTTAGTGTTATTCACTCTCCTACAGCAGTGTTTCTCAACCGCGGTCCTCAAGTACTCCCAACAGTCCAGGTTTTCATTTTAGCTGAACTAGAGAATCAGCTGATCAGTAACCATGGTAAGTAACCTGCTCTCACTCATCAGCTGATTATTTCACCTGTGCTCTAGTTCAGCTATAACTGTTGGGGGTACTTGAGGACCGCAGTTAAGAAACACTGTCCTACAGCACTAGAAGTGCCTTGCTTTATGTGTGTGTATATATATATATTCAATTTTAATTAAAACATTTTTATATACTTTTTCATAAGGTTTTATCCACTGCAATAGCTATTATGTAGCGTAGCCACTCCTTTTTTGTTTACTGGCTACACAAGATATGTGACACAGTAGTTACTGGATTGGATGGAATATCCTGTAGGGAGTGCGACTCTTATTCCAGCACAAGATATGTTACGTGGTATGGGCGGGGCTATGTTACCTGTGGCTACACTGAGAAGTGCGCAGTTTGGTGCGGTACTCTATGGCCTGAACAAGATGTGTATGAGCAGGTAATTTGTCTTAGGTTATACAGTACTTTGTCTATACCGCTATTACATCTGTCAATGCTGTTAATAAAAAACTGAAATATTATGTCATTTTAAAATGTGCAAATAAAAGCTAAGTTTGAGCTATTTTTGATCTAATCCTGTGAGTGCTTATCTTTTGGACATTTTGAGCAGGATTTATCAAAGCGATTCTCCAAAAATTGCGCCTATAAATCCGCATACGACTGAATCCCCTGATTTATTAAAGCAAATTGCGCAACATTCTTCTCACCTCGTTTGAGTTCGCCAAGGCGCACCGTTGCACTTAAAAAAGGGTTCAATTGACTTATTTTAGTTGCATTTCCACCTTAGCATTACGCCAAGTTACCAATTTATAATTTTTGGCGTCTTTGGAGAACGCAAACTTCTACAAATAAGCGCATTATCATTTTCCGTAGGTACTGTGCAGAACAGCTTTAGAAATCATTATTTCTTTGTGCTCGTGTCATGTTCACATCTATTTTTAATGTAGTACTTTCTGATTCTAGCAAATCACACATTGGCTAGATACTTATGCCAAATATAGAATGCAAAATTGCCCCACAAAGAATGAAAATTGTATTAACAATTTGAATGTGTTATGGTTATATAGGGTCATTATTATAACAAAGTCTGCTCCAGAGACTGTTGCACTGCTGAGACCTAGCTGAACACATCTGGTGAGCCAATAAAAAGAGGAATACGTGCATAGCCTCCAGCTAGCGCTCAGCAGTGCATTACTGCTGCTAGGTATGCGTTTCCACAAAGGATACTATGAGAACAAAGTCAATTTGATAACAGAAGTAATTAGAAACGTTTCTAAACATGTCAGGTGTTTCTTTTGTCTGACTGTGTCCCTCAACCTGGATGAATAAACATCATTGACTTCACCAGCACTTTGATCGTCTGAGCAGTGTTTCATTTGTTGCCTCTTTGGATTTCTAAAATTATATGCTCTATCCGAATCATGAAAGTTCAATTTCGACTTTCATGTATCTTTTAATGTGGCAATAAGTAACAGTTTTAATTTTTATAGTCTGTAGTTAGAAATTCCATGTAATTTCCTTTTATCCTCCAAACCATTTCATTTATTTAATGAGAAGCAACAGCAGTAGCCTTTACTAAAGTAGCGTTATCTCTTCGATTCTCATTATGAATTTGATCTTAGTTGGAGTTCAAAGGCCGAAAGCAGCATTTAGTGTTTGGTTAATTAAAGCTGCATGAAAATTTTTTTTGGAAAACTCTTCAGAAAGTTGTGATTTTAATGTAAAAGATAATAGTGTGTTTTGTTTTTTTCCCCAATGTGAAACGCTGTAAATACAGAAAGAGTTCTCTTTTACTATGGAGGCTTAGGAAAATGGTAAATTAGACAGTGACAAGAAATATTTTATGGAGTACACTGGGCAACTCTTATATTTTATGATTTTTTTGTTCCATTCTTTGAAAGGAATGTTGTTACAGGATATGACCCCAAAGAACTAAATTTCCTCTTGCATATCTCATGGCAAGGAAATGCTATTTTTGAAATACGTTCCCTCTGCATTATTGAATATAATTCACGTGTAGCGTAAAATCCACTGTATGTGTTTCTTCGGATAAATCCTAAACAGAGAAGACAATGTTTTGATCTGATTTTTGTCCCCTCAAAATGACAACGTTGTCACTGTTAGTACACCATTTCTTTCCCAAGACATGTGTGTTACCACCTTGACTAATATGTTTTGCCATTCTGGCATAAAGAGGGCATTTCTCAAATATGCATCAAAATACAACAAACAAATAATTTTCTGAGAATGTTTTTTGACAGTTTTTTTTTTTTTTTAAATTAAAGGGATATGAAACACATTTATACTGGTTTTTCTTGTTCTTGCTAAAAGAGAATGTTTCATTTGGAATTTAAACAGTTTTGCTTAATCTTTTTTATGCAAGCAAATGAACCTTTCCAATTTAATTATTTTATTATATTTGCTTGGTTCTCTTTGTATCTTTTGTTGAGTGCATGTGTCTTTAGCGCTCTATAGCAGCAGTGCTTGCAGCAATGTTTATAGGAAACGTGTACATTGTTGCTAACATTGCTACCATACAGTGCTGAAGACACATGCATGCTCCTGAGCCTATCTGGCATTACTCTTCAACAAAGGATGAATCATTAAAGTTTGTGAAATAATTGTCCCTTTTACATTTTTAAAGGGACATTAAAAATATCTTGATTTTGTTTAAAAATTGTGCCTTGCCCCACGCTCCCTAGAAAGCCAAAAATCAAAATCTGTGACCTAGAGTTTCAAAATTGTGCTAATTGCTTAAACCAGTTATTTGTCTTGCTTGTCCCAGAATTAGCTTTTTGGCTTCTCTAGGGGGCACGAGCCAGAGCCGAATATTTAAACAGTAGCGAGAGGTGTCATGTCCTTTAATGGCACATGATAGAAAAAAATAAGTGAGTAATATGCCCCTTTAATTATGCATAGAAAAAACAACAACAATATACTTTAATTAATTTTTTTGGAAATTTGTGTTTTTTCCTATTCTGATCTATTAATATCGAACGCTGTAGACTTCACAAACCTAATCCTATCACATATCTGTCATAATCTGGCCTCAGCAGAAGGGATGAGATACAATATTGTAAAACAAAAGCAAAAATACAGTTGAAACCCTTGTATAATCTAGCTAAGCAAATGAAGGGTGTAAAAATGAAAAAAAAAGAAAATCTTGGATCCAATTGAAAAAATAAAGTCTTTATTGCAAAATAGTTTAAATCCAACCACGGAAACTAGGTGTGTGGATGTAGTTTGGACATTGAAAAACAGCTGCAACAAGCAAGACATTAATTTATTCATAAAGTTTGCAGACTTTATCAGTATCTTAATTTATTGCAAGTCTACAGAAAAATAAATCATATCACATAATGCTTTTTGTCCCTAGAAAGGAACATCCAACCCAAAGGTTTCTTTCCTGATTCAGATTGTGCATATAAAACAACTTTCTGATTTGCCTGTATTATCAAATTTGCTTAATTCTCTTGCCATCCTTTGTTGAAGGAACAGAAATGCACTACTGAGAGCTAGCTGAACATATTGGGTGAACAAATGACAAGAGTATATAGTGTAGTCACTAGTCAGCATCTACCTCCAAGTAGTGTATTTCTGCTCCTAACCCTACCTTTGTGCTTTTTAACAAAGGCTACCAAAAGAACAAAGCACATTTAGATAATACAAGTAAATTGGAAAGGTGTTTAAAATTGTATGCTCTATCTGAATCATGAAAGAAAAAAAAATTGGGTTGATATATGGCTACTATAACTGGTATAATACATCTTTTGAGCATAAAAATAGGAGTTTCCCAAAGTTTTTTGGTCTCAAAATTTTTAAGGTTGAGTAGATATATTTACAGCTGATGAGATCTATGCTAAGATAGTTTAAAAATGCAGCAACGATATACCACGAATAACCCTTTGTAATGATTTATATCTAGGTACTGACTTTTTTTTTTTTGCGCATATTGTTTGTTCCTCCATAGAAATATTTAACGATAGTTGGGACACAGGTGGCAAACAACCTTTTTTAAATTGAATTTGGTCTCTCATGATCAAACTTTCAATCCTTTGTTTCTGTGAATTGCATGGCCTGCTGAGTTTTTGGTCTCAGCGGAGTTGTTTTAAATTACGATAAATCCTCAAAGTCATTAAGGTTGTTCAGATGTATTTAGCTATGCAATGTGTTTCATTTTGCTGTAGAATATTATCTCCGTGTTTTTTGGCATTTGGCTCAAGGTGAAAAACATTTGTAAGGTTTGACGAATGTAATAGCTGCAGAATTCTCAAAGTGATCAGCTAGTTAACCGAAATATTCAGAACCATTTGTTTCTTTTCAAATTGTTATTGCCAGGAGAGCTTCAAAGCTATTCTGCAAATGACAAATCACTTTATAGTCCATTTGTCAAGATTCACTTAGTCTAAAATTCAGTTTAGTTATTTTCTTTTTTTCGTATAGGAGAAATGATTCCACAATGTTGTTTGGAGGCTGTTACAATGCACCTGAAAAACAGGGTCTGTTCTTGAACGTTCCTGTAAGCTTAAACCAACGCTAAAAGAAACCCAAAGTGCTAGTGCACAACTGGCCCCTCATATTGTGCCCTATTGCTGTGATTTGTGGGTCCTGCCATTTATTTCCCATAGTGTTCTAACAGGAACTTTTGTTCCATAGCTTCATTTATAATTGTAAATGCAATGCATGCTGGTAATTGTAGTCTCTCTCTCTCTCTCTCATCCTCTCTCTCTCTCATCCTGATATTATAGTTGCATTTTCGATATTACTATATAGATTTTATTTTTATTTAAACAAACTAAAATATGTGTGTATGTATTAATTTTGCCAGCCGGGTGGCATTATGAAGTAGCCGGGTGGGGACAGTAAAATATTTTCTAATATTATTTAATTTTATAACATATTATAACATAAATGTTTTTAATGATAACATTTTTAATATTAGCTCATTTTATCTTAATATTGGCTACATTTTTTGCCGGGTGGTCATTAAAATCAATGATTCTGGGGAGAACAAACACATGTATAATTTCTATTTTTTTCCCCCAACATTATTTTGCAGGCACAGATATGTAGCAGAATTAGCTTTGGAAAGTCAGTAACATGCATTTTAAGTTAGTAATTGCTCAATTTCTTCTGTTAAGTGTGATCAGTCCACGGGTCATCATTACTTGTGGGATATTATCTGCTCCCCTACAGGAAGTGCAAGAGGATTCACCCAGCAGAGTTGCTATATAGCTCCTCCCCTCTACGTCACCTCCAGTCATTCTCTTGCACCCAGCAACTAGATAGGTCGTGTGAGAGGACTATGGTGATTATACTTAGTTT
>CAJPDP010634884.1:0-13314 GCA_905336975.1 Bombina variegata variegata
TTTTTTTTTTTTTTTCATGCTCTATCTGAATCACAAAATATTTTTTTTGGGTTCAGTGTCCCTTTAATGCTGCTTTTTCACCCATACCGCAAAACTCGTAATCTAGTCGCTGCGGAATCTGTTGACGCTCTACAAATACCTGATAATAATAATAATAATAATAATAATAATAATAATATTAATAGTAAAAGTGTGTTAACATTGATGTAAAGGTATGTGATATATGACAAGGTGTTTGCCTGGGAAATATAGTTTACTTTTAATATGTATAACTGCAAGTGAAATCCTTTATTTTGATATGTTTTTTTTACAAATGTTTTATATATTTGTATTGTAGCCCTAACACTTCAGGTCTCCAGTTGAGCTATCTTTTTTTGCATTATTTGTTGCGTTCAAGCACACATACGTCACCACTAATTTGAGCAATGTTTAGCGGGTCCCTGATATCTATTGAAAGTATAGGATACATTTCTTACACTTCAAAATAACTTGCACTTTACCTTAACTTTTTATTTCATAAAATCCAGATGTCTTATATTAGACTGTGTTTTATTTAATGAAACATATATATTTCTACCCTCATAGTAAATATATACACATATTAACACATAAATATATATGTATATAAGCATATACATTACAAATATATATTTACTGGGGACACACAGCCCCATAGACACCAATGTAAAAGCACTTTTCAGTGCTGTTTTTTTTTCTAACACCTCACACCTACTCACTTTAACCCCTGATAACTGCTTTGTGCAGTTTTTATTTTTATAAAAAAAAGATGCTACTATTTTTTTATTTTTTAAAAAGCACTATACAGTGTATTTTGGGGACAATTGGGGGATATTTTAAAAATGAACCAGAGGTCTGTCCAATTTTTATAACATATTAAGGGTTAGATCACATATCTGCCATTTTTTTTTACAATTAAGCCACTAAATACTGACATCTTTGATACTTTGAAAAGCAGTTCATACCCATAAAGCAATTTACCCCCCCTTATTTTCTAAAGGTTCAACATTCATTACTGACTGCCTCTCGTTGTCAAAAAATTTTTAACCTGTTGTTAAGTATTTTATTATTAGACATATGCTTGTCTGTAACTTTGGGGTCAATCTCAATAATTTAGAAAAGCATTTCAAAAACTTTATCCATAAAAATCTGCCTAGACTTTATTGTGGAAATCTGTAAAAAAAAAAACATTAGATAAAACCTTCTAAAAGATTGTGATCATTCAATTTAAATGGCTTAAAGACATAGCTAGTCCATTCAGTCGGCACACTGCATTACACAAAGACACTGATTAAATGAAGAGCAGCATTTGTACACTTTATGGCAAAAGTATGTGGACAGCTGACCATCACACCTTTATGAGATCGTTGTATATCCCATTCCAGAGCCACAGGCATCAATTTGGAGTTGCCCCCCCCCCCCCCTTTGCTGCTTTTAACAGATGTCACTCTTCTAGGAAGACTTCCCACAAGATATTTGCGTGTTTCTGTGGGAATGTATGCCCTTTCAGCCAAAAGAGCTTTTGTTAAGTCAGGCACTAATGTGGAATGAGAAGGTCTGGATTACAAACAGCGTTCTAATTCAGGGCTCTGTTCAGGTTCGGGTCAGGGCTCTGTTCAGGCCACTTGAGTTCCTCAACACCAAGCTTGTTAAACCATGTCTTCATGGACCTCACTTTGGGCACAGGGGCACAGTCATTTTGGAACAGTAAAAGAAGGACCTTCCCCAAACTTTTGCCACAAAGTTGAAATCAGTTCATTATCTAAAATGTCTTTGTATCCTGTATCATTGACAACCCTTCACTGAAACTAAGGGGTCTCACACAAACCTTGAAAACAGCCACAAACCATTATCCCTCCTCCTCCAAACTTTACAGTATGCACAATGTATTCTGGTTGGCATCTGTCACACCTATATTCTTCCATCAGACTGTCAGATAGTAAAATGAAATTCATCGCACCAGAGAACACATTTCCACTGCTCCAAAGTCCAGTGGCTGCATACCGTACACCAATCCAACCATTGCTTGGCATTGCGCATGATGATGTGATGCTGTGTACAGCTGATTGGCCATCAGAACCCATTTCTACATGCTTTGAGTTTTCGGTTTCTAGCAATTCATGGTTAGACTGTTGTTGCTCCCAGAAGCTACTACTGAACAATAATAAAACAGTTGATAGGGCAGATCTGGTAGGGCTGAAATGTTATTAACTAACTTATGATAAAAGGCGGCTTCCTATAAGGTTTAATGTCACTGAGCTCTTAAATACGACCCATTGTACTGCCAATGTTTTTTATGGAGATTTCATGGCCATGTGCTCGATTTTATGCACCCATTAGCAATAGGTGTAGCTGAAATGCCTGAACTCAATAATTAGTAGGATTGTTCACATACTTGAAGTTACAGTATATAGTGTACATAGACATCACGTCCATCTGAGGAGCAGCAATGCATAAGTGTATTGTCCATAACTTATTTGTAGGTTAAACACACACTGATTTTAGTTCATACACACAAAAACATCATATAACAACAGAGGTGTTTTGTTTTTTGTTTTTTTTATTTTGTTTGAAAGATTTTCCAATTAACAAGAAAACCCATCAATTTTATTAAAAAATAAACATACACAATACAAGCAAACAAAAAATCTATAAGAAACAGGAGTCTTTACAAATTGATTTTCCCAAGGATTCTCAGAACTCTGTGGAAGCAAAAGATTGAGGACCAATGTGAAAGTAAAACATGAACAGTTATGATCTATTACATTTTCTAAACTAAAAACTGAGCGGAATTTAAGTTTTCTATAAACAACGAGGAAGGATATTTGATTAAGTTAATTTAATTTTCTTTTATAAGATTAATCAAGATCTTAAAATTCTTGTATGGATATGGCCTTTGTATATCAGAGCTGAACAGTACTACTATAGATTGCATGAAACATTAACCTGCTTATTCTGCTAATGTGACCTTTGTAGTTTTTTTATTTTTATTTTGATGCCATGACAAAGTTTTAGCTTCTTATATTGTGGCCTCCTTTATCTAATTTCTATATTATTTCTTATAAGAATAGGGATGACCTACCTTTTCAAATAAGGACAACTTTGTAATGTATTTCCCATTTTGGAAACAAATATTTCTTTAAAAAAAATCTATAGAATCATACTTCAAATGGAATTTCTTCAGTGAATGCTTTATTCTACCAATGTTAAGCACGACAATTATTCTCAGAGGGGCCTGGGGTGGAGTCTCAGTGGACAAACTTTGAGGTCCACTTAGTGGTCTATGGTGGAATCAATGCAAACCAGTATACACCACACACAATAATCGTAATCTTTATTGAAAACAAAAACGTAGTTTATGCCTCTTGAATCTCCCTTTCCCCTATAGAATTGCTGAAATCAAAATATAAGAATATTTTTTCATTACTTACATAGACAGTCTAGTCAAAATTAAACTGTCATGATTTAGATAGAGCGTGCAATTTTAAACAACTTTCCAATTCACTTTTATCATCACATTTGCTTTGTTCTGTTGGTATTCTTAATCGAAAGCTAAACCTAGGAAGGCTCATATGCAAATTGCTAAGCCCTTGAAGGACGCCTCTTATCTCAATTCATTTGACAGTTTTTCACAGCTAGAGGGTTTTAGTTCATGTGTGCCATATAGATAACATTTTGCTCAATCCTGTGGAGTTACTTATGAGAGGGCACTGGTTGGCTAAAATGCAAGTCTGTCGAAAGTACTGAAATAAGCGGGAAGTTTGCAGAGACTTAGATACAATGTAATCAAAGAGGTAAAAAGTATAGTAATATAACCATATTGGTTATGCAAAACTGGGGAATGGGTAATAAAGGGATTATCTATCTTTGTAAACTATAAATATACTGAAGTAGACTGTCCCTTTTTAAACTGGGGCTTACTAAGCAGTTTTCTAAGATTTTAAAACATTTTCGGCCAGATTACGTGTGGAGCGCAAACATTTGTGTGTGAGGGATAAGGGGTTTATCATGGATGTTTGCTCGTATCAGGCTTACCCCTGGTATTACGAGTTGAAAGTAAATGCGATCGCTTGAGCACAATTGTGATTTACACTAGAATGATCACCGCTTTCTCAATGGCCTGGTTAACTGTTTTGTGAAAGGAAAAAGTGCTATAAAACACATCTAATAAAAATTATTTTTTAAAAATAGTGCACACAAAAGTTTTAGGTCTCAAAGATATAAGATCTCGGGTGTAAGGGAAAAAAAGGCAGGCAAAGGGCTTTAACATTAAGATACATACATATACATCTCCGAAGATGTATATGTATGTTTTTGTGTGTGTAGTTAAGTAGATGAAAACATGAAAAGGCATATTTATGCAATATTCATATTTAATAAAGGATTGAACTATATATTTAGTGTAAATAGTTCACATTCCAATGTTCTGCACATAGCAGAATATGTTCTAACTATTTATAAATAGATATTCCTATATCTGTCTGTCTATAACTATATATAATTATATATGAAAGATGATATGGTGTCACTATATACCTAGTTAAAAATAGGGACGCTTACCTCATTCAGTGAAACCTAGAAAAAAACAATGATGTAATAATGATGTAATAAATCAAAGTCTGTGCATGTAAATATGGTATATATGGTATAAAAGATACATGACACAATAGACTATAAATTAACTCCAAATGTGTGTAAACACAAAAAGCAGCATTAATGTCCAGGTCTAATATTTAGTCAGTCAGACAGCTCTCCTCGATTGTAAGGCCATCCACTTCAAACAGAATCCTAGAAAGAAGTTAGAGAAGGCACCACATAGTGTGATATTGTAAGGATATACCAGAGTGTATATAAATAAGCTGTTCACACTCACATTTGGTGAAGCACTTAAGGTAGTGCAATTCAGACAAGCCGGATCTTTAGGAGCTGCCCGGCTAACTCGCCTCCCGTCTCAAAATTGAGACTATGAAACAGTTTTGTGACAGAAAAAGGCGTTGCTGGATACTCTGTGTTTTAATTTTAAACAAATGTTATCAGTGTATACAATTTGCAGAACATCTTGACTTATAGAAGAAACTTAGAATTAAAAAGTATCTGTTTTCTTTTTGTAATTATACTTTTATTTAAAAAAAAATAAAAAAAATTGTTGGCTGCATTAGCATGTGATAAATACTTCCAAACACAGTGCCACACAGTCACATCTATTTAACAGCAGCAATTAGGTATAACTAAGGATTTCTTTGAGTTTTATTTGGCATAAAGATCAAGTATAAATTTTTTATTCTACTTATTGTATTTTAGTCACTATTCCAATCTCACCCAATTCCATTCTGACTTTGTGTGATGTTTTCTATTTATGAGAAACATAAAAGATAGGAATTGCAATGGCAAAAACATGGCAGTGAGTTGAATACACAGTGAGTGTCTTTGAGGCTGCTAAAAAAAAATGTATATTCAGCATTACATGCTGAATGCAGTTGTGTACAAATAAGTATGCCTGTGCGTATGTATGTATGCATTTAAAAATAAATGTAGAAACACCTGACTGAACTTCACATATCGCTCAATTATAATGATCAGGACACTAAAGAGGAGATATAGATAAAGATAGATACATATAAAATCAGTTACATTGATATGACAGAGGATAGATAGATTTGCACTGCAGAATCTGTTGGTGATCTACAAATAAATTATACTACTACTACTACTAATAATGATAATAATAATTAATGGGCAGATAGATCAATGCACAAACAACTTTGCAACCGTTAGGTACCAAAAGTCTTAAAATCTTCTGTGCATCGTGTAGATTGCATGCTCTAAGCAGCAGGACCCTCCTTCTTGTATTACTTGTTTTTGTTAAGTATGTTTTATGTATCTATTTATTTGATCATAAATCATTGTTGTTATGCACCCCTTCTCATTTACTCAGTGCTATAGAATTTGATAGCACTTTAAATATAAATGATGATAATGAAAACATTGCATGGACCTCCACCTGAGAGGCAAATGGGATAGAATCTCCCCACACAGCTTAGACTGGTAGGATGACTGGTGACTGGGTGACTGGTAGTGTCAAAAATATATTCATACAGCAATGAAACAACTTATTTAAAATAGGAGAATTTCCTATTTCATGATAACTTTATAGGAATTTTTTAGTATAAAATGGCAAGGCAAGCACACTGTTGTCAGTCTGCCATGGCACACCTGAGGATCTCTCACGGCACACTAGTGTGCCACGGCACACTGGTTGAAAAACACTGTTCTAGATCATCTATATTTAAAGGGACAGTCAACACTAAAATTGTTATTGTTTAAAAAAGATATATAATGCCTTTACTACCCATTCCACCAACATTGTTATTTTAATATACTTTATAACATTTAAACCTCTCAATTTCTGCCTGTTGCTAAGCCATTAAAGACAGCCTCTTATCCCATGTTTTTGTATTAGTGCTAGTTCATGTGAGCCTTATAGATAACATTGTGTATCTTTTAAAACAATAACACCTCTGGTGTAGACTGTCCCTTTAAAAGAAAAGGACAAATATCTACTTGCTTATCTACACTTAATTCACATAAATAAAATAAGTCATATGACTCATTAATGGGCCACATAGCCCTTTGGTTATCATTTAGTTAATGTAAAAATATCAATAATTTATTTTGCTATATACTTAAAGGGACATTAAACTCAAAAATGAATTCATCATTAAAATTATGCATAACTAAAAACAAATTAGTAATGTATCATCATCTAATTAAATTTTAAACTTGCAGTTTTTCTACTCTCTCCAGATAGGCTGGGGTGCATTACTTGGAATGCAGAACCCTGGAACTCCTACATACCACATGGTGATTGGCTAATACATGCTGGAGCTTGTTTAGATCTGTCCCCAATTGACCACAGTAATGGATGTAAGATAAACAAGATTAACCCTTTGAGTGCTAACAACGGCTCTAAGCCATCGCAAATTGTCCCAGTCAGGTGCTGGCTCAGAGCCGTCGCTAGCACTCACCCACCTTGAGGGCAATCTGGGGGCTCCCACTGACTCCAACCCCCAGTGGTCTGTCCTGTATAGTGACAGGCATTGCCGGGGCTTCACATTTTGTGCGGTGACGTCACGCGCAATGACGTGATGACGTCACCGTGCAACTTTATTTAAAAATTACAATGTCCAATATAGGGAAATGTGGGCATGCTGCTTAGAAGCCTGTATCTCAGGCACCTAAGCAGCTATAGACCCCCAAGACCCACCGTTGGAAAGGTAATCCAGTTTGAAAAACAAATGTAAAAAAATAAAAATAAAATATATATATTTTTAAAAAAAATTAAAAAAAATAGCTCAAATCCAGCTTAGCACCCAGGTGGGAAAAGGCTTAGAACTCAAAGGGTTAAATATGCTTTTTCAGGGGTGTGTTCCAGGACTGCAAAACAATGCAACATTTTTTTAACAAAATTACAGCATTTATTTTGTATGTACATCTTTTGAAATGCAGGGAATAATGTCTAATGCATAGCTAAATAATTGACTTTAATGTGCATTAATTTAGAATTAAAATTGACATTGGTGTAAAGGCAATAAACATATTGTATAATTTTGTCTACAATAACATGTTGTGCAGAACATTTTATTATTTTACCCCTTACCGTGACTGAAACCCTGCAGCTGCCTATGTATGTATATGTTTATGTATTCTTGGTGATATGTGTATGTGTGTTTTTGTACCTGTCTGTATGTGTGGATATAGTTATTCCTAAATATAGCATTGCTTATAAGTTCTTTTTTAATGTAAAAAAAAAAGCGATGAGAATGTTGGTGATCTGCCA
The DNA here is from genome assembly GCA_905336975.1 of Bombina variegata variegata. Lineage (NCBI taxonomy): Eukaryota > Metazoa > Chordata > Amphibia > Anura > Bombinatoridae > Bombina > Bombina variegata. The sequence goes on from CAJPDP010634884.1 coordinate 7,856, forward strand.
TGAACATTTACGTCTGCAACAATAAGGAGCCTGTAATCAGATTGGAAAATGGAGCATGCAGTTTTCTACAGCTAGAGCTGCTATCAGTGGACATACTGACCGAGAGGTAATGTGTCTGAGCTCACCACTTTCTTAGCAATTCAGCTTGTTTGCAGTGACAGTGAGGTAGAAAATAGCAATCTCACTTATAGAATGCAATGGCAAATATAGGCTCACGTTTTTAATATGTAAAGAATTTCTAATTAGCTCAGGAGGTACTGCATATCTGTAAATGTTCATGCTCGTTGTTCAGTCTGTATATATTTTTAATAACACTCTCTATAGAGTAGAACCCTTCAAGCAAAACAAAGCAATCTTTTTATTTTATCACCTTAGTGAAAAGTATCAGGTGGTCATCTGGTCTTCATAAATGAATTGGAATTATGCACTATGAAACTCAAAATGCCCATTCACTATCATTCTTTTTTTCAGTCAGATTTTCATTAAATTTATTTTATGTTAAGCTTTTTCTGTTAGGGTGTTTTAGTAAACCCAGATGGGGTAAGGGGAATATAATTTATATGTACATGTATATTTATAGAAAGAGAATGATAAAGACAACAGTTCTTAGGTTCATCTGTATTTAGCAGAAGTATAGACAGTACAACGCTGCAAGAAATAAAAGGAGTGCCACTTGTACTCACAGACACAAAATATCGTTTTTATTAAAGCTTGAGGAGAAAATATTATTTTGAGAATGATCATTAACAAATTCACTGTAATACTATCACACAAATTGTTTCCTTTAATTAGAAGACTTATTTATCTTCTTCATCTATTTATCTTAGCTATATCTATTTATCTATCTATATAATCTCATATTTTTCAAATACACTTAATCATGGTTTATTTGAAAATTGTTTCAAATTGTACTTTTTTTCTATTAACCCAATATATACATAAATACAGTGAAATCCATTTTTTTGCTAAAGAGGATTGAGTATTTTTGCTTTATAAAAAAAAAATATTGTTCATATTAATTTATTATGTTTTATAAAATAAAAAACAAAAAAATATTTTTTGGAAAAATGCGTGTCTATGAAATGTTGTTTAATTCAAATTAAAAATATTTATAACATAGTATCTGAGTTCTTCTTTTAGAAGAACTTATTTTATATTCTTAGAATCTATTTTATATTATTTATATTCTTTTAGAAGGCAAATTCCATTACATATGCATTACTGTACACTGGATTATAAATCTAATACTTTTCTAGTAATTCATTGTGCATTTATTGCTTTAGTGGCCTTTTTTCGCTTGTCCTATCTTACTAGTAAAATAAAGTTATAGTTTCTGGAGTCACATTCATATATTTTTTATTTATTGATTGTTTGTAATTATCTGTAAAAAAAAAAAGTCTTTAACAGGAAAATGCCCTTTACAAACATTTAATTAAAAATATAATATAAAAAATATTATTTCTAAGCAAACAATAAATATATAAATAATCCAGAAAAAAACACAATGATAAATTTCCTGTATTTTTGTTCTAGTTCTTATTCATTTTCTCTTTCATAACAGATTTTTTATTCTTTGTTCATATTCCCTTGGAAATGAGGAGCGTGAATTAATAGTTGAAGTCTTTCCCTTGCTTGGAGTGTTATTACTGTGATCCTTTTAAGACAAACACTTTTTTTTGTTGAGACAAATTTCACATTTATAAAGGAAATTATAAAAGGATTGTCTTTATTTTTTTAAGATAATGAGTTCTCTTCAGGAACTGCAGGTGACATAAAGCACAAATGAGCTCTAAGTGGAAGGATTTAAAGTCCTGCTAAAGCATTTAATTTCTTGAGGAAAAGAGTTGAGTTCAAGGTTACTTTGTTATTGTGGTACTGGAAGCTACTTCTCTTATTCCTGCGTGGCTGCCAGCTATACAGTACAAAAGACAGTCATTTTTATCTAATATGTAGGGAGGTATTAATCACAGCAGTATTTTCCTGAATATAATATTGTGTCACATTTACGGTTGCATTACTCTTGACAATGATAGGGTATTTAATTACCAAATAAGAATTCTTTATAGACTGCATTTTTCTTTGTTGTTTTACAAATGGTATTGATTTTACACTTCGGTACAACATACAGCTAAATAAAACACAGGATTCCGAGGCATCTGTTATGGGTTTTTTGCACATGTTAAAGAAACTAGGACCTTGAATGACTGATTCACGATTTTAAGAAGAAGACTGCTTTTAGATTGTTAACAAATAGCTTTCAAGGCAACCACAGTGTTGCTGGTAATTGATGTGTACTCTAGTTGCATTTATGTTTTTCAAAGGTTCTCATTGCTGTAAGAATTGAACAATTGAAAGAATGTATCATGCAAACAGTAACAATACATTTGCTTTTTTATTTAGATTGGATGGTGCTTGAAAAGCTTTGCATTAAGTGCTGAGTCGTATTGCAAACAATCATTTTTGTTCCCACTTGTCTAAATATTCTGTATCACAGTTCTAAAGCACATTGAAGCAATTTTATTTTAGCTAATTCACTTTCAAAACATGCAAGGGCATGCTCTAAACTTTGATATAGTTGTTTTAGAGACAGAGGCATATTTCCATCTTAGGTGTCCCTAAGAACAGATTTCTTAGGTTTTTGTCACCTTTTCTGTCTACTTGGCTCTAGTGATGTAACCACTAATAGATACATACCCTAAGGATAGCCTTTAAATTCCTTGAATGGCCCCTATAATAATTGATTAAGAATTCCCCTCCCCAACGTATTACTAATAACAAGTATTATGGTCAGCGTAAGGTCTCCACATTAATAACATATTCTTCACAAGAATTAACTACTATTTTCTCTATTTATGCAAACACCGTTTTTAAATGTTTCCATCCACTCCTCACTACATGGCCATCATTTGTCACTCAGGGGCTGGTGCCCACAATTCTACCAATCATTGTCCTCCAGTCCACATGAAGGTAAAAGTCCACCTTTAGGATTTTCACAGATGATCTTGAATTTCTATTTTATCTTGATGACTACTAAATAACACAGAATTCTTGTTAACATTCAATGTTTCTGCATGAAGAATGTCAATCTTGTCTGACAGTTTCTAAAAAACAAACTTGATAAGATGGTATCATATTTATTTTTCTTTCATGGTTTTACAATGTTTTTTGAGACTTGTCATTTCTTTATTAAGACTGTGGTGTCCAGAATGGAGGACTTCACAAACCATAATTTTGCTGTCTAATGATGTTGTAAGGCTATGAGGACATTGTGTAAGTGTAGAGCACTTTACGGTCTTTTGAGCTAGCTGTCTAATGAGGCTATGCGGATATTGTGTTAGAAGACTTTGGTGTAGATGCTTACTTTCTCTTGAGAATGTAACTGTGATATACATAAGGTTCCAATATGCTGTAATAAAATAATCTTACTTACTAGTAATAGTCAAAATATCACCTTAATGTAAAAGCCACTTTGTGATTGTTAGTGTTCTGTACAATTTGTAGACTACCTCTGCTCAATACAATTGTAGACATTTGCAGAACTATCCAAAGAAAACTGATATTTTTAAAGTTGCTACTAAATACACTGCTTCAGAACCTACTGATGACCATCATCAAGGGCCATATTGTCAAAAACAAAACTGTTCTATTAAAACTTTTTAGGGTCCTTGAAAGACCATACCCCAACAACGTTACAATCATTGCATTTATATAAAACAATATAAAACACGTCCTACATTAAATAAATAATAACTTTAGAACATTTATTATTTTGTTTTGTGATTTTAACCTTAAAGTTGCATTTGTTCAAATGTGCATACAAATAATTTTTTGAGTTGTATGGATTTTCTTATAAATCGGCTAGTTGTTTTCATATTGGGGAATAGTTGTTTTAAAGCGGTTAATTTCATCGTCAAAAAACAGTAATTATAGACCATCAAAAGTCTCTAGTAATGTTTTCCAGATCTATTAGAATAGTGATTACAACCATGTGAAAACTTCTGAAAATGGTGCTTATGAATCTAATAGAAAGCCATAGTGATGACTAAAAAAAAGACTTATTGGACCATAGAGACATGCACAAGAAGCGGATTGTTAGTTCAGAGACCTATAAACGTTACTGGTTTTCTAGAATACAAAAACTACTTGTGGTATTCCAAGGCATGGAGATGAGGGGACAGAATAAAAAGTGACCATAGCCGTGGAGGCACTGCTCCTAGCATTTTGAATGATTCTGTATAAATTTGTTTATCTTTTCCCTAAAGGAGTGTATTGTTATAAATGTTTTTACTCCTGATGTAGGTTTATCATTTATTAAAATAAAAACTGCATATACAAATATTTTGTTAAGTTCTTAGCCAAATTGCATTTTTGCTAGATACAAGGCTCTGTTAGTTTTATTTATTTATTTTTTTGGATGTTTGATTTTTTACTGTTTATTTTGAAGCATTACTTGTATTCTTTGTGCTAGCAATGAAAAAGTCATCCAACAATAGTATTTTTAATTAAAGCAATCAAAGAGCTTGTATCCTGTGTCCAGTTATATAGATTTTTGCTAACTGTTGTCTATGATCTTGTAAAACATAAAAGCACTGTAGCAGGTCTTTTTTCTTTATGCTGTCTAGGAGTTAATGCTTTAATAGTAAATTTTGTTTACTGGTATTGCTGATCTTTTTTTTATATCCTATCATTATTTATCTTGTTCACTGCTTATTCCTTTCTACTTTACTGTACTACTGGGTAACATATTTCAAATTGTGTACTAACTGTGTTCAGAACAGCTCAGGAAATTGTGTTTCCATTCTGTTGGTAAATTATCAGAGCATTTGGAAGTGAGTCAGCCTTCCAATAAATGATGTACTGTAACTAAACTCTATTTATATTAATAAGTGGATTTATATATTTGTATTTTGTGTTTAGATTCAGTATGGAAACAATGGAAAGGCTAAATGGGAGAAACAAGACATTGCTAGGTAAGAGAAAGACATCACAAGCACAGGGTTACAAATGAAGAGCTGCTGTGGATTATCTGATTAACACTGAGCCTGGCTGCTGCCCTTAACAATATCTGGTCATACTACCTATGGTGCTATAAGTCAGTAGCCACCATAACATCATGGATGCCTTGAGGTCTCCCTGGGATGATCCAAGTCAGATTCACTCCTTCAGCAACATTATTTGGATGTACCCCACTCAAGGTATAACTGTACTGTCCCGATGATGTAAAGACATAGGTTACAATGACTACAGCATGTTAGGTATGAATTGCAATTAACACTGTAAGCTGCACTGTAAGCAGGCTTATACATCAAACCTATTTGCTATGAAATAAAAAAAAAAGTTTAACAAGATTTTTCTTTTGTAAATTAAAGGGACATGTAAAATTAAACTTCACTGATTTAGAAAGAGGTACAGTTTAAATAACTTTCCAATTAACATTTTTAAAGGGACAGTTTACTCAA
>CAJPDP010634921.1:0-10933 GCA_905336975.1 Bombina variegata variegata
AGTTTCACTTCAAGGTAAACTTCTAAGATTAGAGAATGTGACATGAGGAGAATTCACCAAGTTTGCTTTTTGCACTTTTCATACTCACTGATTTATATCTGTTCTTGTGATACTCATACTCACTGATTTATATCTGTTCTTGTGATACTCATACTCACTGATTTATATCTGTTCTTGTGATAAGAACACTTTTAATTAGTAGATTACAAACCTACCAAGACAGAACTAGAGAAACACTCCATTTGTAGCCAGTTAGACTGCACTGGAGAATATAGAAAATTGATATTTGGTGGAAAACAACGCAGATAGCCAAACCCATCTTAATTTGAAATATAGTTGTGTTTTGGTTAATAATATCTTAAAGGGACAGTAAGGTAAAAAATGAAACCTTTATGATTCAGAAAAGACGTGCAACTTTCCAATTGACTTCTCTTATCTAACTTGCTTCATTCTATTGGTATCCTTTGTTGAAGGAGAATTAATGCACTACTAGGAGCTAGCCGCTGCATGCTTTTTGCACATATATACCTCATGTCTTTAGCTCACATGAGGTGTTCAGCTAGCTCACAGTAGTACATTTCTTCTCCTTTAACAGAGGATACCAAGAGAATAAAGCAAATTTGATAAGAGGTACATTGGAAAGATGTTTAAAATTCTGTGCTTTTTCTGAATTGTGAAAAAAATGTGTGTGTGTCATGCCCCTTTAACATCAGCTAAATCAGTATATAAATGGTAACATATACATATGACATTTTATATGCACAGTTTTGTTTGCAGTTGATATGAAATACATACAATTCATTATCATAATTGTATTTTGGTTTGAACAGGAAGGCAAATAAGCAATAGGAGTTTATTTTTCTCTGTCAATATAGTTTCAATAAGATGAAGCAAATTAATATATTTGATCAGATGTAATATTAGATAAGTGCAATGGATGAGTCTACTCTATTAGTGAAAAGGGCAATGCATGACTGTCCTCTAATTGTATTCACATTTGCTGTGGGGTGTAAGGCACCTTATACCTTGCCTGCCAGTAAGTATTTTATAAACAAAATCAGTTTTTGTGTGGTTCTCTCTAGATATTATTGTTCAGGACTGCTATATGCCCATTGCACAAACCAAACCAAGGTTTGATTTGCCTAGGCATGTACTTATCATTGGCACATTGCAGAACTATAACATTAACATCACTTTAGGTGCAATAATAAAATGCTGTAGAACATTAAGGCAGCATATTATTGTATTTTCATGACCTTTAAAATATTTTTATTAATGTTTGCATGTTCACATTACATTCACCATTCAGAATAATAATAATTGTATATGTATCTTGGCATACAAAGTTACACTGCATTGTCAACTTTCCTGTTCCCCCAGAATTCCTTGAAGGGGTTATCTACAGTTTCTTGTCCTCTAAAGCTTGGACACTAACAAAGGTGGCCTTAGTTGCATACTCAGAATGGAGGGTAGTACCAGTCTGTGTGTAGGGGGCGTTTCTTGTATTTATTCATCCTTGTTTAAATTCATTTTTTTACCATCCCTAGAACCCTACTGCCTATGGTATATACTGATTAATTTCCTGGAAAATATAAACCTCTGCAAAAACATAAGATGTGTTCTTTAAAATTGCATTAAAATAATTTTAAGCACATCTTGCATATGACTAAAAATTGGTTTGCTGGAGAGCCCAAAAAGCAAATTCTGTAACTTGAAAATGCTGCAAATTAAATAGCTGGTTAATGCAATTTGCAGCATTTGTGGGTTACAGGTTTTGCTTTTTGGCTTATCTAGGGAGCGTGGAAAAAAGAACAATGTTTACACAAAAGCAAGAGGTGTTAAATTATTCAAAAAAAATAAACTTCATTTGTATGTTGAGCTATGTCTTGCAGGTTAGTTTACAGCACTGACCACTTTATTTGTTTGGGCTTGTATACATTTATATATTGATTTATATATTTCATAAAACTGCTGAACAGTTTAGCATTATATTATCTTTAAGTTTGCACGTTTGACCTTGATTAACTTTATCGTGATATATGTGGTGTCTATATTAGAGAAGAAGAGTGTATTGAATGTTTAGGACTGATATAAATTATAACCATTGAACATATCTATAGAATGTTGCATAAGGTATGCAAGAGTTAAAAAAAAATACCTTACTGCAGTGAAACAAACAAGCAAAATAGCATTGATCTGAAAGCTGGACTCTGCACTGTGTCTGCTTGCCCAGCTTTCCTTGGTGATTCTGCGCCAATGGCTTTGTGTTGGCTACAGATTGGTCCTCAGCATTCATTAACATTAATAAAAATAAATGAGTGTCCCAGAGTATTTGATAATAGCTGAATGCTTAATATTATTTCCCTATTATAAATGGCAAGACAAAATCACATCGGCCCCGACATCTGTGTTCCAGAGAGGCATTTCAGATTGGCAGAACTAGATTATGTGATCGTATGCAGCTTTTTAAATTGCATTGCCCATTATATTTGAACCAGGTCTCATCAGCTCCTTCACAAATCTATGTAATTTTGACCTAGATTCTAATACTTTTAAAACTCTTTCCGCTATGGGAAATCTAGTTTATGGACATTTTGCTGAATGGAGCTTTGGTATATTACATGCTTCTAGATTTGATTAAATGAGCTGAGTACTCTCTGCTGTTAGTGGATTTTGCTATATACTGATGAGTGATCTGCTGTGATGATGAGTGGCCTAGCGTGATGGTGAGTGAGTTTCCAGCACTGGCCATTGTCTGTTGTGTTGGTAAATGACATTCTGTGCTGGTTAATGTGTTTCCAGCACTGATAGTGTTGTTTAAAGGGACATTAAAGACTTTGAGATGGTAATATAAAATGATAAATTGCATACATAAAAAAAGTCTGTAATATACTTTGTTTTATTTATTTTGTCCCCTTTTCCTGTAATTCCATTCTGAAATTGTGAGCTTTTTAGTTCCTGTTAGAAATGGAAGTGCAGAACACTGTTATATTCCACACAGCCATTGGCTGCACACAAGACTGGCTCAAAATATTGTGCTGCCTGGGTCTGAGAATGCAATGCCCCCCCCCAGCATTTAAACCTATTAGCCTAGCTGCTGACCTTACTAAGCCTGCCTGACTTCCTGCCATTGTGCATGCAATCAATGCTTGTGCACAACTGCACAATAAGTGGGAAGAAAGTTAGGGAAGAAATGCACTTGTCAAAATTGATCATCGCCCCTGACCAGTTCTTTGTCTTTGTGCATGATGAGGTTGTGCTGCTGGGAGCCTGCGACTTCCCCCACGGAGACAGAGGACAGGAGTGGTCAAGGTCTGACAGTGGCTGACTCAGTTACTGAAGTGCTGCCCCTTGTCAAGTGTTGCCTGGGTCCATTGGACCCACTTAGTCCCAAGGTTGAGCCGGCCCTGGCTGCACACTCTAGTGAGCTATTTATAACTGTCTCTTGGCCACAGCAGAGAAGGTAACCTAAGTTATAACATGGCAGCGCTCATTGTTTTATAGACACTAAAACTTTACACTTATTTTGTCAATATTTAAAAACCTAATAAGACTTTAAAAAATACATCAACATGTAATTCTCAGACTAATCTTTTCTTTGAATGCATCATTATATTTAGCTTTTGTTTAGTGTTTAATGTCCCTTTAATGATATTCTGTGCTGGTTAGTGTGTTGAGGGAGGGTGTGCTGTAATTGACTGTTCTGCTCTGTGTATATGCTGGGATAGATTGTGTGTGCTAGGCTAATAGGTCACAATATAAAGAACTACCCAGTGCTGTTGAGTGACTGTATTTTGGTGTCTAATGTGTGTCTGATGAATGTCAGTGTATGCAGTGAGTCATTGTGTGCACATGACTAGTATACACTGTGCTGATTAGTTTGTATAACTGTGGCCCCACTCCAATCCAGTAGAGCTTTATAATGATGTATTTTGAGGGACTTTTGCCTTCTTTTTTGCTGCATTCCAACCCAGAAGTTTCACTTTTTAAATTAAAGGCACATTCTGATGCAAGACGTATATGCTCTTATTTACTAGAGTACAGGTATATTGCATTACAAACCCGAGCTAACTATTATTTTAACCCCTTTTTGTGGGTTAAAGTCCTACTCGGGAGAAACAAACGTTGTAGCTCCCAAGTGGGAAATTGATGGTTATTGGCAGCTAGGGTTGCCACATCAGCTATGTTTTCCTGGGCACTTATGAGCTACACATGCTGTAGAATGTGCAGGGCGGAACATGTATTGTGCTGTTCATCAGTACTATTCATGTGATGTCTAGAGGCACAATACATGTTCAGCCCTGCTTACCCTGCAGCATGTGTAACTCATAAGTGTTCAGGAAAACAAGGCCCAGGTAGCAACCGTATTGGCAGCTATGTGTGACTGCTACTCCTGATTGGTTCACCAGCTGTGCTCTGCTCAGGAAGATATGGGCAAGACCCCAGGCGTTAAACACATAGCTTGGATCAGTAATGAAACTTTACATGCTTTAATGAATTTGAGCATATTAGTTTTGCATTTTATTTGTGGTGGTTTCTATACAAAACAAAATATTTTGGGCAATGTGAAGGTAAAATGACATATAATTGATTCTATAATAATGATGATGAATGCCTAATGTGTTTGATTACACTTTTTTTTAACTTTGCATCATTCATATGACAGGGCAGCATCTAAAAATATTGTTTTGTTTTGTGCTTAAAAATGTAAACTAAACATCATTTCGATTTAAATGAAAACTAATACAGTAGCAGCAGGTGTGTACCTCCTAGTAATGCTCATTGGTTGCTAAGTCATTTTTGCTAATGATTATTGACTGATTGGTACATCCTGATAATGTCCAAAAACCATAGAAATAGCTAATTGAAAAGTCTCTAAATACACCATATTATTCATGTCTATGCAGAGCAGTCACAAAAAACAAACTGTATTCCTAGATGACTTAAAGGACCTTGCAAAAAGCCATGTCTTATTTGTAGTGTGAGCTTCTATTATTGCAGATTGCATCAGGTGTGCTAAAGTAGGTGTAGTATATAAGTGTGTTAAAAGTTACAATATGAAAGGAGGCTTTTCTGGCATTTTTATGATACATATAGGAAAGAGTGTATGTGTGTATATGTTTGTGTTTAGTCTAATATGTATTATTAAAGGGACCAAACATGATTTCATAATTCAGATAAAAAATACAGTTTCAAATTTTTCTCTAATGTGCTTCTATTATCAAATTGTCTTTGTTTTTTGTTATTCTTTGTTGAAAAGCACGAATGTAAGCTCAGACGAGTGCACGTGTCTACAGCACTATATATTAGCTGTTTTGCAACAATGTTATACATTAGCAAGAGCACTAGATGGCAGCACTATTTCCTGTCATGTAGTGCTTTAAACAGAAACAACAATCCTCCAGCAGTTTGAACAAAAAGATCTTTATTAGTGTACAGGGTCCATAGAAAGAGCAACGTTTTGGGCTTTAACAACTGCCCTTATTCATGCTGCAGTGCTTCACACATGTGTATGCCACCTATCTAGATATCTCTTAAACAAAGAATTACACCAGAAAGAAGCACATTTGATAATAGAAGTAAATTTGAAACTTTTTAAATTTGTATTCTTTATTTGAATCATTAAAGAAAAAAAATTGTGTGTCATGTTCCTTTAAACTAACATGGAAATAAATTAAAAACTCCACTATCAGAGGGAAAGTATTTTCTATAGAACAGCTTTGTGTATTTGCATAATTTGCCAGAAATAATTTGAGTAAAAGCCCTAACTCCATCAGGACATTAATGTGGTACAACGGCTACATTGCAGCATGTGACATAATGACTGTAGCATGCACAATACTAACACTCTCACAATGACGTGCAATTTCAGCGCCGAAATACAAACATAATAGATTGCGCACAAGCAATATTAGCTCTCCGTACCACGTGCATTTATGTGCGAGACTTAAAATCTGGCCCATAGCAAATAAAAAAATACATTTGAAAACAAAAAGAGGCATTTTATTTTTACACTAAATCGTCCCTTTAACAGTCAGATGAGATGTGTCATATGGACAGGAGACAGAGGTGTTATGTGCCCTTTTAGCTCCCGCCCACATACAATCCTCAAGGCAGATGAACAAGGCTTTTCTTAGGATGGATGTATTCTTGTTGTTTAGGTAATAATGTATTCTGGTCACACAACACTGTAGCTGCGCATCCTAGTGCCATTTTAGAACTAATCTAAAAACCACCAGCAGGTGTCAGCCTTAGTACACTTTTACGTTTGAAAGCACTCCTGTTGTGTGACTGTGAACCTCCTGCAGTAACATGAAAATTATTCATTAGGTCAAGGAAATACAGGGCTTTGGTTAGGCACATGTGTCTATGACCTGGATTCATCATAGGTTTCTCTCTTGCAATGCACTGTATCTCTAGAGACAGGAATAATAATAATGAAAGCTTGCTGTGTATCTTAATCAGTATGAAGCTGCCTTCCTTTGCTAAAAAAGATCACATTCAGATGCATGATTTGAAGATTACAAAATATGGACAGATTACAAGTGGTGCACTAACTGTTGCGTGTGAGCGAAAAGGGCTATATAGCGGCTCCTATTACGAGTTGAAAGTAAACACATTCGCTTGAGACCAATTGACTTTAATGTGCATCGGGATAGCGCAGGATAGTCTGACTTCAGAGGCCCGGTTAACTTTTACACTTAACTAAAAAGTTGGGGGAAAAAACATCAAGAATACATTTAAAGGTACAGTTACAATTATAATTACACTGTCTGATAAAAAAATTATTTTAAAAAAATATTGCAGAAAAAATTATAAGAGCTCAAAGAAATGAGGTCTTACATGTTAGAGAGAAAAAAAACTGCAAAGGGCTTTAACATAGAGATACATACATACAAATGTCTAAATATGTATATGTATGCACAGTATATACATATTTATACAGTATGTGTGTGTACATATGTATTTATATGTGTATATATGTATTTACAGACATATATATTCAAATAAACAGATAAATACATATGCAGTCAAGTAGCTGAAAACATGCAAAAGCATATTTATGCAATATTCATATTTAATAACAGGTTTAACTATGTATTTAATGTAAATATTCCACATTCCAATGTTCTTCAAATATATGTTCTAAGTATTTATAAACATATTTATATATATATATATATATATATATATATATACAGTAGATAGATATTTAATATAAATATTTTACATTCCAATGTTCTTCACATAAGGGAATATGTTCTAAGTATTTATAAACATATATCCACACACACACCGTTAAATAAACTGATGAGACAAAAAACACAATGAAACTTATTTTAAATAACATTTTCTTATTGCACAGGGCTCACAGTGTATAACAATTTGTGACAGATTCATAAGTGTATATTATATTTTAAAAGACTGTTACAATAGTTTTTTTATGACCATTAACAAAGAAACTTTAAAGTGCAACATGTTAATGTAACAACATAATTTCCTGGCTAATTTATAGGCTGTTAAATATTAGTTCAATTAAAAGTAACTCTCTAGCCAGGCAGACTGTTTTTGGTTGCAACAAAAATCAAGTTACATACATCTATATGTCTAAGAATAATGGTACATAATGTTTTCTCTTAATAATTAATATCCTGCAATTTCAAGGGATTGGGATTTACAAAGAGGAATGTGATAGACAAATAGGGCTAGATTTCAAGTGGAGCACAAAATACCGATTTCGCGAAAGTGATATTTCCGATCCACTTAGTAATACCAGCGCACGCAAATGTGCGCTGGTATTACAAGTTAAATTTAATGCGAACAAGAGCTTGTGTTCTCTTTGATGATGTGAGACACGGCATGAGAACCTAGCACAGCGAAGGGGGTAAGTTGTGCAGCGATTGGCAGCAGATTGAAATATATATGTATATGCTTATATACATATATATTTATGTGTTTATATGTGTACACAAATATATATGTATATAAGCATATGCATATACGGTATATTTACAGAGAACACACAGATCCCCATAGACCATAATGTAAAGGCACTTTTCAGTGCCGTTTTTTTCCTTACACTCCACTCCCACCAACTTTAGCCCCAAAATACTGCCTAGTGCAGTTATTTTATAAAAAAATAAAAATGCAGCTATCTTTATTTTTTAATAATATACACTACGCTGTATTTTGGGGGCATTTGGGGCACATTTCTAAAATTAACCAGAGATTTGAGCTCTGGTTAATTTTATAAGCACTAATTGCTCCTGCGAGCTTGCGGTAGTAATAACCAGTCACTTGTAATGGCTGGTTATTTACCGCGCGCTAGGAAACAGGCAAGTTTGCCCCTTAGCTGGTGTGTGCGATAATTTAGCGCTCCACTTGTAATCTAGCCCTTTATATTTAGCATGAGCCTGCTTACATGTAATAACTATGAAATGTGTATCCACAGACTTTGACACAATCTTTGAACATAATGCAATGAAAGTAATTACTGTCTGTTTGTCTGTCAATCTGGCTGGCTGGCTGTCTCTGCCTATCATTCATCTTTCAAATTATTTATCTGCCAATATTACAATTACAACTTGTTATAATAGGTTGTTGGATCTAAAAAAAAATATGGTTTTAGCAATTAGTAAATAAAAACATACTTTTTTCATGCAGATTACTAGTGAAAAAGTGACAGAGTGGAGGTCTAACAAAGGTTGTTAAAAAAGGTATATTTTTATTCAATATATGAAAAAAAGCTAGAACACATTTTTTTTTTTGAGGAAAAACAGAATAACTAATACATGACTCTTATATGAATTTCACTTATCAAACACTATCTGTGAGTTCTGAAAAAATATTATTATTATTGTTATAATTAATATTAATAAAAAGAAAAAATGATTACAAGTTCTTGCACATACAATGCTGCAGTATTGATTGTCACTAAGTGATTCCTAAGTGACAATTATTTTGTATACAATAATCCATAATTCCAGTGCAATATTTCAATCTTTCCACAAGGTGGTGATATAATATTTAATTTGAAGATAGAAAAAAACAAAAAACGAGTGGTTGAATATATTAAATAAATCTGTAGTGAATCACTTCTTGGAAAATGATTGTGTAGTTTTTTTTTTATTTTATTAAAATGAATCAGAATTTGAGACTGAGATAAAACCATTTTTTGTCAGAATCATTAATGCAAAATAGTGACTTTGTGTTGTCAGTTTCATTTGTGGCCAACAATTAAATAAAATATTTTTATACTCTATGACTGTTGGTTTTAAATAAATGCAGTTTTTTTGAGTCATTGAAAAGTTGTCGTTAAACACAAACTCTAAGAACCTCCTCAGAAAAACATTTTCATGTAATATTTTAATGATATTGTGGTGTTTAAAAAATATAAATGTTATAAATAAAATATAAACATCATTATCTAAGATTAAGGAAGCTACTGTTTTAGTGATGTATATGCTCAGTAATAAATATGACCCAAACCCCATATCAAATAAAACTAAATTATCTGTAATAAACCTGATTTATATGCTTATGTTAAATAAAAATGAATTACATGTAATAAAAATGACTCATAGATTTATATAAAATAAAACTGATTTCCCATTGATAAACATGACTCCTTAGACCTAGAGAACATAAAACTTTTATGCCAGTTATTTTATAACGCACACACCAGACGAACACTACACAAACAAACGCACATTAGACGAACACTACACACACAAAAACACACCAGACAAACACTACACACACACATACACACCAGACAAACACTACACACACAAACACACACCAGACAAAAATTACACACACACACCAGACAAACACTACACACACAAACACACACCAGACAAACACTACACACACACACCAGACAAACACTACACACACAAGCACACACTAGACAAACACTAGACACACACACCAGACAAACACAACACACACCAGAAAAACACTACACACATACAAACACACACCAGACAAACACTCCACACTATGCAAACACATATATTGTCCTCTCTATCTCTCTCTCTCTAATACACAAACACACACATAAGCACTACATGCACTCACCCCACAAAACTGTATATATACTCACTGCACAAACACATACGCATACACACCACAAATATTAGACACACTAAAAACACTCACACACAACAAAACACTAGACACACCACACAAACACACACAACAAACACTCACACATAAACACACAAACCGCAAACACAACATAGAAAAACAAACACTGAACACACAGTACTCAACCACACCACACAAACACACACAAGTGACATGCATAATGTACTGAATTATGATTTCTGCAGTCACTCTTCACATGATAAGTATCTGAACTTAAAATATAATTGTTTTCATTACTTAGCTTTCTAACACCACACAAAAGGTTATAAATCGGACTAATATGATAAGATCTGTCAGTTCTACAGAATATCTCTAGCATCTAATTCAACATTTAGCTAAGTATGATCTAATACAAAAACCTTTATTAACACATTTGTTTATTTCATTACCTAAATCCTAAGTAAAAACACTTACTTGTTCCAGTACAACTGACTTTTTAAGTTCTTTAAACTATTAGTCCTTTTCCTAAATGTAACACCTAGATTCACTAAGAAATGAAACCTCTCCAGTGAAAAAACAAACACTAATTAATATGCCATCCCATTGACATAATTTTAAAAGATATGCAGAGCTACATTACATTTTAATGAATCTTATCTGTAATTTAACGTTTAAATAAGATTTATTTTCTCATCTGTTCCAAGGAACCACATTTTGACTGAACAATATTAAGTTGACCCAAATATTTCCTATACAATTTGACAGAAATTTATGTAAAAACACAACAATTGTATGTGCACTTTTGTTTGCTATTGTTTGTTCTAATATATATATATATATA